>JAGVSP010004246.1:0-17099 GCA_022494985.1 Micrasema minimum
GGCTTTTCCGTTTTTAAAATCAAAAATTTTTAAAAAAATAATTACAAGGGGATTTGCTACCTTAAAAAAATTGGCCAAAATTTTACAGGGGTAACTCGACCAGGCACTCGTAACAAATTAAATTTTTTATTTTGTATAACTTTAAAAAAGGTTTTAGTTTAAAGGCTTTAAAAGACACCTCAAAAATTTGGGTTTTTATAAATTTTGATAATTTACTAAGCTTTTTTCGGGGTTTTCGTATTTTTTATAATGCAACTTTTTTTCAAATTTTTTTTTTTAAATTTATTTTTTGGAAATTTTTTATTTTTTCATACAACAGATAACAGTTAAGTTATTGTGCCCCAACTCTCAAATAAACCTTTCATGTTAAAGGGGGACATTTACATTTGATAAACGGGGATAAAAAAATTTGGTCAAAATATGAATGTACTAAAATGCTTAAAATCCTGAAATACCGAAAAACCCCAAATTAAAAATTCTAACAAAAGGGCATGGGAATTTTCTATTTTATTTAAATTATTATTTATGGTTGAACGATGCGGGTGTGCCTGGATCTAAAAGTCTAGGAATGCCGAGAAAGACATGGTATAATCAAGTGCAAGTGCTTGAAAGTGATCGTGTGAAATGTCGGAATAATTTATAAAATGTACGAATGTGGAAGAAGAAGAGAGGATTAATATTTCTTACACATAAATTTAAATTTCAGGACTGCTTTCAAATAGTCGGAAATAACTGTACCAGAAACTAGAAAACAAGTTGTGCTGGAGTGGGATTTATACCTAAAGATTCTAATCCGGTTTCCCCGAATCTACCACTAGACCACAACCCGGTATGCCAAGACAGCGTAATGTGGCATTTTACCTTCTCTGACTTTAGATCGCACCCCAAAATACGCCAAGCACCCTACAGAGGGCGATACAGTTGAGAAGCTCTGCCCCAAGGGACGTATCGCCAACAGCAATGCATCCTGCGCTCCCCTACATTTGTGTAGTCTAGTCTACGAGCCGAATAGGGGCAAGGGTGCTCTTTGACAAACGGACAGATTTTTCATTAAGTACCAGGGCTTATTGGAAAACAGCCGATGTGGAATGACGTCCGACAGCGAGCTGTCCCGGACAGGCCAATCCGACATTTCCCGTTACGAAAAAAGAATTGGCGATGAATATGTATGGGAGAAAGGTTTCTAATTAATTGATAGGCATGAATGTGCTTTTTCATTTTATTACTTTTCTAACTTTGGAAACGCTATAATTTCCTTATTTTTCCAGCTAGAAACGATTTTTAGGTGTTGTTGAACTGGAAATTTTGTTTTTTTTCTATTTATTACAAATAAAAACAGGACCCCGCAGAGTAAGTTGTTTTCAACCAGGAGGAGTCCTTGTCAAACGATTTTTTTTTATTAAGAAAAACTAGCAATAATGCTACTCGATATCGCGATACCAATTTATCGTACGAATTTATGGTGAAAAAATTCGGAATCGGGGTGCAAATAAATTAAAAAATGGAAATGGAAAGTCTAGGTGTCAAAAATTGAGAAATTGTACTAGACGATTTTAGTCTCGTAACTCCGTAATTAGAAAAAAAATCATTAGATAAAAGAATACATATTATTTTTTTATGTCACTAAGATAAAGTGAGCGTCACAGATATTTTTTATAGAAAGAGGTAGTTGAAAAGGTAAGAATTAACGAATTTATTTTATAGCTGTTGTCTCCCATGCTTGCGTATTTTACAAGGCATCAGGTTCTCGGCGTTCTGGACGTCCTGTGCTCACAATCTGTTTGCGTCAGAGCTGCAAGACGTGGACCTGACTTGGTAGGATGTACGGTAACTGGCGGCCAATCGCTCGACTTTTTTTGGCAAAATAAGCTTATTTTTTTTCCAAGTACCTTAATTAAATATACCACTTTGCCCATATGTCACTCGACCATTCTTACATTGAAATCTAATAATTGATAAATCAGTACCTTTTAGGTTAAAATTGGTTGCAAAAAGAATTTTAGCCTTGACTACGACTATAACTTTTCAGAATTTAAAAATGTATATTTTTTCAGAAAGTACAAAAAAAGTCTAGTGAAAGCAATAATAAATAAAAAAAAATCAAACCGAGGATATCTGATTCGGAGCCTCCGCTCTTACCACAAAATCATTTTATATTTATTGAACAACTATGGTTACATTAGACGCATCTTGTTGCTTAAATTTTTTCAAATAATGAAACTTTAGATGTTTCATGCTTATTTAGATTAAAAGTTTAATAAAAAATAATACCATGAAGTAAATTTGATTTGCGTATTTACGATTTTTTATTTAAATTTAAATAAGAAATAAATATAATTAAACAATCTTGTATTTTTTGTAATAATCTACCAATCGTTTTTAATATTTTTCAACACTAATGTATACTATGTGCGTATTAGGTGTGCGGTGGCTTGACTTTGTAAGAAACACAGAAGTGAGGCAACGGACACAGCAACCCTTGGTATCTACTGCCATCCGGCGAAGGAGTTTCAGCTGTAACTAAATCTACATTCATGCATGTACATATTATGTCAGCCTAGCCAAAGGCTGAATAATAACAGTATCATTTTCTCTAAAAAAAAACATCAATTATATGTTTAAAATTTCATTACTATCCCTGTAATACAAAAATCCATGTCATGAAGTACAAACTTTTTAATTGGTTCCCGTTTTTCAAATTAGCTTACGGCACAAAACGTGAATTGTGAGCCATGCCTGTTCTTTTTTTACTTCCTAGCCACCATGCATGTATTACATGGATACGGGCAAATATTCCTGTGACGCTGCAGGGGATATTAGAATCTAATTAAAAGAAGGGTTGCTGGTCGTTAATGAATATTGGATATGACGTAAACAACGTTATTTTTGTTGACATCCACACGGACACAATTTACTTACACAAACTTGTTTATAATATTTCTAACTGCATACTTGTGAATGCCTATTATTGGTTTTATTATCGCACTGTTCTGCTCATATATTCATATTATACAGGGTGTAACAAAACTCGATGTACAAGCGGGAAACCAGTGAATCTACATCGTATTAGGAGACGATTGTGTAATATGGCTTTTTAATCTGAGCTTCAAAAAATTTTTTTTTTTCTTCTCACAAAAGTTTTCATAAGTTTCAGATTAAGTGAAATTGATCAAATTCTTATTAAAACGCGTGTTTTTATTGTTTTCTTTATGGATAGTATTTAATTGACTAAATACATGATATTCAACTTCGCACTCAATTTTTCGGAAAACTAAGGGTCAAATCCATCATCCTCCCAAGTCAAGTCCACGTTCCGCAACTCTGACGCAAACTGCCGACAAATTGTCAACAGTGGACGACCAGGACGCCGAGAACCTGATGCCTTGTAAAATAGGCAGGTATGGTTGAGGCTCTCGGGAGGCATACGTAGTATATGGCCTAGCCAGCCGAAACGCCTTCGCCGGATGACAGTAGATACCAAGGGTTGCTGTGTCCGTTGCCTCACCCCTGTGTTCCTTACAAAGTCAAACCACCGACACCTAAAATTCTTCTAAGACACTATTATCTACTATTATCGACTATTCTCTGAACTCAGAAGTCTGCTATCTTGGGCCCTGGTTTGGTGTTACGATTCGCAGCCATAGAAAAGAACATGTGTGATGCAGGAGTTATAAAGGCGGCATTTTGTTTTGACCGAGTAAACATCCGATCTCCAGACAGCTTTCATACTGTTGATGCGGCGCCCGCTACTCCGAGCCGCACTCTCAGTTCTTTCTGAACCGTTTTCTGTCATGTACGCTCCCAGGTATTTGAAGCTCTCGACCCTTTCGATGACTTGTCCCGACAAAGCCAGGGGGATCATGAGTATATCATGAGAGCTCAAATGTTGCTCTTTTTACATGATATATAAAAAATAAATAAATTTAGTGCTTCTAATATTAATACCAAATAATAGCTTAATTCGTAGTCCTCATTGCAAATTGCAGAGCGTTAGTACCTACAGTGAGTATATAACTATTACTGTTTAAAAGAAAATATTTATGCTTTTATAATAGCTTAATTCGTAGTCCTCATTGCAAATTGCAGAGCGTTAGTACCTACAGTGAGTATATAACTATTACTGTTTAAAAGAAAATATTTATGCTTTTAAATCAGAGATAATATCTCTGTTTTATTATCAAGATTCATTTAGTGCGCCAATGCAGTGCCCTACACACCATTGGGTGAGGATAAGGGAGACTGCTAGTAGTAATATTTATTTTTAGTTCATCTTCATGAATAATAATAATAACCATGAAGATTTAACAACCTTTTTGTTTATTTACACCAATCTTGGCAATAGCAATACAACATTTTTATAATGTAACTTGTAATAAAAACAGTTCTTTGGTTGGAGTCGTAAAGGCAAACAGTGGTTTTATACACTCGTAAAGTGGCTATACGCGCCGAACTCAGTTAGCGTAGATTGTCGTAGATGTACACACGTACAGTCAACCTACAGCCTTGTTCAGATTATTAGACGAAAGGAAATTTAAATGGTATTTGTTTTACAATTATTTACGCTAGCACGGACTCTGCATTCCGTAAAAAAATAGTTATAATCACACCCATTACAGACACAACACAAGCCACAAAGAAAAAAGTCGGTTTACGGACGATAATTTTACGTGATAACGTCATAAGAAAACATTGAAATTATTATTACTGATTTATCATTATTTTGTATAATACAAAGCAGGAGTTAATTGAAAATTACAATTTTGTCCATTAATTATATATTTTTTTGTTTTTTCTTCTTGTGTGCTGCTGCTGTCTCCCTTCTTCTCGGACGCATCGGCCGATGGAGTGAAAGAGAGATAGATGCGTCACAAACCGAACGCTTAGGCCGATCGTGCCTCTCTATCGCTTGTTCCGCGCTCTCGCTTGCACACTCGGATCAGGCGGAACGTGACAGTGAGTCATGTTTTTTCGTGTGTGCAGCCGGCGTTCATCGATTTATTAGACGTATACACGTCAAAACAAATTACTGTTAAGAAAAAGGTATGGTTTAGAATTCAGTGCTATGACAGTATTTTGACGTTTTTGTGAAATTTGGGGAATTTTGGCAAAAAATCTAGGGAGATTTATTTTTTCGAACTCTCATCACTTAGGCGCGCGGCCATCTTTGTTTATTTTTAAAACGTTACGCAGAAAGCATTTTTTTTTATTTACAACGAATTTGACAAAGAATGAAAGAATAGTGTTTTAGAAGGACAGCGCTGTTTATCAATTGTTAGCTCCGATTAATAAATATATTTAAGTTATGTAATAATGTGACGTATATTTCGATAGACAACCGTCGTTTTTAATCGATCAATAATTTTGAAATAACTGTCACTGTATGTGCAATAATAAATATAAATTCTTCAAGTGGTTTGATTGTTTTTTCAATGGTTTATGATTATTGCTGTTAAAATTTGCAACAGCGACTACGGTTAACTCAAAACAGAAGGTAAGATTGTTTTCAATAAGTAATGGTTAATTTTTTATTGTGTTTGAAACAATTTTTGTCGTATTGTAAGTTAGTAAGTACCTACACTGACATTATTAACAATAACACATACCACGATAATAAAATTATTGTATTTACTTCATCTTTCTAGTCACTAAAATAACAGTTATTATATTTATATTCTATTTATATAAAACATTTTTTCTTATAAAAAAAAAAATATTATCCTTATTTTAAAATACTTCTTTCTATTCGACGCCAAAAGACTTCCAGAATCGAGCAAATTCCTTATTTTAATGAAACGCAGAAGACAGTATATTTGCAGAAAAACGCTAAAGTATGTGAAGTATAACTTGTGATAGACTAACTAAACTAACTAACGCCATTTCCCCGAAGGGATAGGTAAAGAGGATAGAACGCCACACCACTCTGTCCTGGCATACTTCTCTTGCTTCCTCCACATTCATACATCTTCTCATGCACGCACGTCGATTATTCCGACTTCTTACATGCCCACTTTCAAGCACTTGTTTTACTTGATCATGCCATGTCTTTCTCGGCCTTCCTCGACTTCTACATCCAGGCACAGTCGCATCATATATTTTTTTTAGCCGTTCTTTCATCATCCATTCGCTCTACATAAGCGAACCAACGTAAAAGGCCTTTCTTAATTTTGTCGATAATGCTTATCTCAGCCTTGCATTCTGCTCTAATTTCAACATTAGTGCACCTATCATACATAGTTTTACCACACATTCGCCTGAGAGATCGCATTTCAACTGCATTAAATTTACTTTCATAACTTTAAAAATTCTCTAACTTGTGATAGAGAATTTTCAAAAGCAATTTTTACGTTACTTATACCTAAAATAATATTTTTATTACCCCTTCGTGTATCCAACGTTATTTCTATCAGAGATATTGGATTACAATACCTTAGAACCTCGTCGTCGTATTTTTCTCGACAAGCACTTTTACAAGCTGATCCCCGGAACTAAATACATTCCAAATATTTTGAAAGAGATTGGCTTTTATAATACGTTGCAGATAACTACCTCAGAGCGAGATATCATGCGCTATTGCCAGTGGTCGGCAAACTTATTAGCCAAAGAGCCAAATATTCAAATTAAAACTATTAACAAACAAATTGAGAGCCAAATCTATTTGTAAATGTAATAAACCTTTATTATAATTTTAGACCTTCAAGACTGTAATTTGTAATTTCTCTGGCCGAGACACATTTTCGTGTACTAGGGGCCGATCGCTTAGTCTGGAGGCATTTTGTGGAATCCATATGCTCCATCGATAGTGGCAAATAAGAACTTATCGGAAAAAGCAAAATTGGCAGTACACAACGGAGTTCTGGTACCAACCCTTATGTATAGTAGTGAAGCGTGGTGTTGGAAAAAGAAGGATGAAAGTGGACTGAATGCTGTTGAAATGCAATCTATGTGTGGTAAGACTATGTATGATAGGTGTACAAATGTCGAAATTAGAGCAGAGTGCAAGGCTGAGATAAGCATTATCGGCAAAATTAAGAAAGGGCTTTTACGATGGTTTGGTCATGTGGAGCGAATGAGTGATGAAAGAACGGCTAAAAGAAGTTATGCAAGTGTGCCTGGATGTAGAAGCCGAGAAAGGCCGAAAAAGACATGGCATGACCAAGTACGATAAGTACTTGAAAGTGGACATGTGAAAAGTCGAAATAATCGGCGTATGTGCACGAGAAGATGTATGAATGTAGAGGAAGCAAAGGAAGTATGTCAGGACAGAGTGGTATAGCGTTCTATCCTCTCTGCCTACCCCTACGGGAAATGTAACCACTTTGTTTGTTCACTTCACGTCTTCAGAATTTGTCTTAAACATTGTGTATTCCACGTAATTGGTGTTATGTTGTATATGTTACCTCAAACTGAAAATTCTTTGTTCATTGTACCAAACATAGCACTGTGTGCACAACATTAAAATACAAATAAATAAATTTGTTCTTTTTGTACTTCAAAATCAACGCAAAGACGTTCAAATTTAGAGCTCCATGTTTCTTTGTTCAGCAATATTGTATTTCAAAGCTGCCAATGTCAATGCCAACGGGCTCTGTATTATATAGAATGTAGAGATTTGTGCCAGAGCCACACTCAAGAGGTCAAAGAGCCGGATGCGGCTCCGGAGTCGCACTTTGCCGACCTCTGCGCTATTCTATAATATACACCCAGAAGTCGTACAAATGCATGTCGGAATTCTCCTGTTAAGTTTTGTTTCATCATCGTTATAATCACTATATATTTCCATATCCGCTCCCTATGAGGATCATAGCGAACTCCACAATCTGCCTCCAAGCCAAAAGCGATCGGAACGGCCAATTTCCGTGCATCCTCCCAAGTCAGATCCACGTCCCGCAGTTCTGGCGTAACCTGCCGACGAATCGTCAACAGACTTCTAGGATGCCGATAATCTGACGCCAAAAAAAAAATGAAAGAGAATGAAGAGATAAGTACCTAAAAAAAAATTAAAAGTAATCGAATTAATAATATGCTCTTTTTTTTAACACACGTCTGTACATTATCCTACGTAGATAAAACTGTATGGATATCTATATAAAGATCACACCCACACAATGTCATATTTACAACTACCAACAATTCTTGCTTGGGGTAGTGTTAGTAAGGGATTATCTTGTGAGCATTTGATATGAAAATTATATATGTACCTGTTATCTACCTACATAATACATCGTGTTTATTTGTGTTTTACGACAGTCAAATATACAGTCTTTTATAGGTCAGTTATCTTTTAATACGTTTAACTGTAGAAACATAACACAAATATGTGAATATTAAATGATTTGTCTTTCTGTTCAAAGTATTAAAATCTATGTTTGATTTGATTGCAACTAACAAATTTAATAACTAAATACGAGTACTGGTCGAGTTACCCCGTAGTAATTCACTAATTTTACGCAGCCAATCATCAACCAATTACAGTGCACTGGCTAACAAGTTTGAACATGCTCAACAATTCTAGTTTTTCTACACAAATCTAGTGCATTTTTGGGAAATATGTTTGGATGAAATCTCTAGGCGGTAATGAATAGCTACCTACTGTTAATAGTAAAAAATGTATTTATGTATTATATGCCCTAATCTGCGTAAAAACAACATCAAATAAATAAATAAATAAATAAATAATATGTTACAACTCAAAGTAGACATTTAATTAATTTTTGGATGCAGCCATGAATCTAAAAACCTTCACATGATGTCAAAAACAGCTATTATTAGTATTTGGCGGATGCCTGACAAATAAGAGCGTTTCAGAGTATCGCTTTGTTATTTATCGTAAAGTATTTCCACGTCATGTGGAAATAGTTTTTTTTAATTTTTTTTAACCGTACAAACATTCAAATAGGTCCAAATCAAAGCATTACCACTTATAAAAGTATTCATTTATTAGATCTTAAAGAATAGAAAAACCTTAAGTGCAGTTATTGAATCCCGTTGCAATATATTTTCTTACAAACCTAGCTTTAATACCAGTCAATCGAAATCTTCTTTTTTTATCTGCAAATCTGGTATTTCTCATTTTCACTGCTCGGTGCATTAACGAATCCTTTTTTGCAAACAGGAAACTTATTTTCATACTAGTAAATTAATAATGTAAATACGTTATTATTTAATGTTTTTGTTTTTAAAAGCATTAATTAAATCACTTATTTGATTTTGGTCATCCCGGCGAAGGCGTTTCGGCTGGAAGTGCCATATACTACGTTATGCCTCCCGGGAGCCTTGAACCATGGGAATCTTTATTTTACAAGGCATCAGGGTTCTGACGGCCACTGGTCGTCCACTGTTGACAATTCGTGAAACTAAAATTACAGTTTATGTCAGAGAGCTGCGGGACGTGGACATTACTGACTTGGGATTTATTGCACATTGAGATGGTAGCCGATACTTGGAGGCTTTTGATACTTACATAATTTCTTATATCTAAAATATTTTTCCTAAGGCACCTATTCTCAAAACTCAGAATTTATACTTTGGACTCTGAGTTAGGTGCACATGATTCGCATAAGAGGAGAACAAGTGTCATGCAGGCGTTATAAAGGTGCCATTTTGTTTTTAACCGAGTAAACACATCTCCAGGCAGCTTTCATACTGTTGAAAGCGGCGCCCGCTACTCCAAACCACACTCGTAGTTCTTTTGAAACCGTTTTCTCATCATTCGCGACGTAATTATTTAGTAGCATTTTCAAAATTATACCTTTTCAATGATAACATGGAATGGAAATAGAACATGTCCTTCAGTGATACCTTTTTTTCTGATAGTTGTTAATGAATATAATTAAATTGAAATACTGGACAGATAAAATCGTTGAGAATTTTTTTAAAAATTTTTGAAATGATATTCTAAGACAAACTGTCGATATTTTTATTTAAAAATTCAACGTCTTGTAAATGACTACTACTAATTCTTTCCCTTATACACCCGTTGGTGCTGAGCGCACTGCTATCGGTACCACCGGAGCAGTGATTCTTGATCATTTTATTTATTAATTGGTTTAAGATAATCGTAGTAATAAAATGCCTCAGTAAAATCCTCCAAGGTATCAAATATGAAATATTAATATGAAAGTCACATGTAAATATAAAAATATAAACCCGCAACCAAATGCACGGTAGCCAAAAGAGCTACCATTATGCTACGAGGCGGACTAAAGTATTATGTATAGGGTATTTATTATTTTTTAATAATTATTATCTAAACATTCCCAAACAGAGGCCAATAGCATCGTAATATTTACTTCCACGATGCGGAAAACGAAGACTAGTTCAATATTCACTGTATGGTAGAAGGAATGGGGAATGTTTTTAGTACATCAAAAGTGGCCACTTGACCCAGCCAATGGCATATAAGCCCTGTAATCGCCTAGGTAAAATCCATAGTTCGGTTTTTCCAGAATTTCTATATCCCAACAGAGACAGAAAAACTCTGGGAACGAATGTGGGTTATCTAGGCGTTTACAGGGCTTATGACCTGTCATTGGCTGGGTTAAGTGGCCACTTGACGTACTACAACATTCCCCATTCCGTCCATCATCTGATAACCATATATGACAAATTTTGGAACTACTATATATATTGAAATCGTCTTCGTCATTCCGCTTTACAGAATTTTCTATGCTGGTGTCATCTGTTGAGAAGATTGCAAAGCATTTTTTTTTTTGGCAATCATTTTTTATTAGATGTAGGTAAGGCCCTACCGGGCTTTATAACTTACTCTAGAAGACGCCTGAAGATGTCTCTCCAATTTTTTTAAATTTTTGCTTTATATTTTTTACTAGTAATTATTTTTAAACTTCATTTTTTGAAATGAATACAAATACTAGCAAAATTTGTCATATATGGTTATCAAATGATGGACGGAAACAAGGAAAATTAATCCGAAGTCAAGTGGCCATCTTATTGAATACCAATGTTGTTATCATAACCCCTAGATTTACTTTATTCGTACAATTGAGTTTCTCTGTCGAGAAATTGGGAAATCAATAAATATAGTTATAATAAAATCTGATTTCTTTAATTACTTAAGACTGTTTGTTTTAACATTGATTATCTACGTTATTTCTATTCTTTTTGATGTCTGAAACTATGGGGATAAAGTCTTCGCGGCTCTGCATGGTAAATTTCACAAAAGCGCTCTGTCCTCCGCAGCCCTCGTTCAGCTCAGTAGTATGAGGCACATTCATGTCTCTCACACTTGCTCCAGATACTCTCGTCTCGGCCGGCGGCCCGGACTTTTGTAACCACAGGTCATTCCTTCTTCAAGACGCATAATGTGGCCAATCCATTTAGCGTATTACTATTTCCACTAATGGTTTTGATACTGTTATGCATTCCTTCTTCGTCTTATTATAGAACATTCATTTCACAAATGTGATATTTTTAGTGCACACGTAAGTTTAAACATATAATTTGTTCAAACATTTTTGGGCGTGTTCAAATACTTGTAACATGTTTCTGGATTTTTATCCTAAGACGATAGTAGGTAGTCTATTTTTTCCTTTATATCCCTACAGAGATGAGGTAGAATTTTTTCAAATTCTGGAATATAAATATTCGAGCGTTTCACAGGGCTTATGACCTGTCATTGGCTGGGTTAAGTGGCCACTTTATGTAGGTACTACAAACATTCCCCATTCCGCTTATAAGCGAATATCCACACAAGGTAACATTTTTGATTTTGTATATATGTTACGAATCGAGAATCATCCACCAGCGAGTTGAAAGCTCCACCTATGCATCAATATTCAAGTTAACGCTCGAATATTGCTTAGAGACATGCACATTTTATTGCCCCAGTTTAAATTAATTCTTTTTTAACTGACAATAAAATGGCATTGTCAAATTTTCCAAATTTTTCATCCTTTAAAAAATTAACACAAAGTTGGATACATAATGTAAAGGTAGAATCATTCTTACTATAAAGACCATAACAATAACATAATCTACGTCATTTTTTATTTTATATGTTATAATTTATTTCCTTCTTCCGCTTCTGGTATAAAGATACCAATATCATGTATTCTTTTTTTTTAACTATCATGTTTACATTATCTGTTATTTTTCCATTTTTACATGACTTTATTTTTCTCTTTTGCCACGTGCACACTTTCACAGTATACCCACAAACAGGCTATGCCTTGGTGGGGTTTTTGTTTATATTTTTTTTAATGTATATGTGTTTTTAATGTATATGTAAACAAAAAAAATTCTTTTGAAAATAAATTAAAAAAAAAATAAAAAAATATCCGTATTCCTGAATTTAAAAAAATCCTACCTTATCTCTTAAGGGATATAAAATTTTAATATATGTCTTTTGTTATTTATGTTTATTTTACTTATGTATTTATATTTTTTATTTTTGCAAGTCGTATTAATATTTTGAAATTGTTGCACTGAACTGAACTGAACTATATTTCAATACTGTCTTGGTCCTATGGCCAGAACGATAGGATGTAGACGGACGAAGCCTATTCTGGAGAGCAAGTTACACGAGACCCCAAAAACCCACCAATTAGAGAGGTTAGAGGTTTGCCGGAAAACAATGGATGGGTACGGCCCAGGATCGGAAGGAATCGATGCTGGATGAGAATAACTAGCTATCGCACCATGAATACTATACCGCACAAGTCCCAATTAGTCCAAAATGAACCACCACATTTCTGTCTAAGAATCGTGTTTCTATCCTTCTTCTGATATTAACTAACTTACTAACTAACCGTCACGCCATTTCCCCGAAGGGGTAGGCAGAGAGGATTGAACGCCACACCACTCTGCCCTGGCATACTTCTCTTGCTTCCTCCACATTCACACATCTTCTCATGCACGCACGTCGGTTATTCCGTCTTCTTACATGCCCACTATCAAGCACTTGTTTTACTTGATCATGCCATGTCTTTCTCGGCCTTCCTCGACTTCTACATCCAGGCACAGTCGCATCATATATTTTTTTAGCCGTTCTTTCATTATCCATTCGCTCTACATGACCGAACCAACGTAAAAGACCTTTCTTAATTTTGTCGATAATGCTTATCTCAGCCTTGCATTCTGCTCTTATTTCAACATTAGTGCACCTAGTTTTACCACACATTCGCCTGAGAGATCGCATTTCAACTGCATTCAATATACTTTCATCCTTATTTTTCCAACTCAGTGCTTCGCTTCCATACATAAGGGTTGGTACCAGAACTCCATTATGCATTGCCAATTTAGCCATATCTGATATTAAAGTTTAAAAATCCTGTTATGAAACACTCAAAGGGCGATTTGAGCAATGGACCTGTACGGGCTGAACTGGTAATGATGGTGTTGATGAATACTGAATTTTAGTAATTTTTTGTAATCCGAAAGATTTTTACAAAAGAAAATGTGAATTAATTCACTATCGAGGGGTCACCAAATTAAACTGATCTTATTTTTTCAATTGTGTATCATTCGATTCGATCCATTGCACTTGATAATTATCGTTTCTTATTTAAGAGGATCTATTGTATTTTATAATGAGATTTGCAAAGATCAATAGAATTATTGATGAACTGAGAATCCGGAGAGAAAGACCAATCAGTGCATAATATTACAAAGGGCGTCTTTGCTTTGGGAGTTTAAAGTACTTACTCAATTTAAACAAGAGTAAATATTTGATACAGCTTTCACGTCTGATTATGTTTGAACACGCTATTTTCTTTATAAATTAATCCTGGATAATTTAAGTTCCTATTTCATTGGTGCATATTAAAAGCGTATACTACAATAAAAAAAATAAGTCGATTCCTGGATTTTTTCAACATGAAATTCACAAGTGAATTTAATAATTTGCGGAAAGCAAATTTATACGAATTAAGATATTTATTGTACAAATTGTACATACTATATTAAAAAACAAACAATATATATTTAAAAAAGAATTTTGCCTACGTATATCCCTTATTCTATGATATGTACGAGTATACTACAAAATTTTGAGTGTGTTGAAATACTTACACACAAATCTGGATTTTTCCCATGACGGGATTAGGTATATATTAGTTTTTACTGAGAGGAAGTGATTTTTTTTAGAATTCAGGGATACGGATATTCAAGCGTTTACAGGGCTTATGACCTTTTTGGTTGGGTTAAGTGGCCAATTGACGTACAACAACATTCCCCATTTCGCTTATTAGCGAATATCCACACCAGGTAGCATTTTTGCTAATATGTTATAATATGTTCCAAAACATTCACATGTGCGTTGCTAACGACATCTATGAATTGATATTGAAGTTAAGTATTTTATTAGCCAATTACTTAATTTTTGTAATTAGGAATTTGTTAGAATTAAAAAGACATGGTGTATTATTCTCCAATATGCTACAAATTTCATCTAGCATTACATCAATAGTATTATCTCGTATATCTTCAAAAAACTATTTTTTTGAAACATTATTTTTTATGATGGTTATAATTTAATTTTTGTTTTCAAATCACTGCCGTAACTCAATAGACTTAATTTATTGAACAAAAAGTCATGCAGTTAAGGGTTAAAATTATAACCAATAGGTATGTTTAAATTGTATTTACCATTTGTGATCTGTGGTAATAAGTTCCTTTGGAAACGGTGGGGTGATGTAATTGCGCGCTGCAGTAGCGAAAGTTTCCATTTATTAATTATATAATTGGCAAAAAGTTTTTCCCTTTTGATATTGAATTTCTTCCGCCGCGTAGTGTAGTGGTTAGCTTGTTGGGCTGGCATGCATGAGGACTTGAGTTCGATTCCCGATGGGTAATATAATATTAATTTTTTTATTTGCTTTTTCAAATAAAAATATTTCATGTGTGACCTTGGACTATATGATAGATATATGTTTATGATCCACGGTACTTGGTGTAGATACCAATGCAGGGCCCTATGCACCATCGTGTGCGGATAAGGTAAAGTACTAGTAGGATTATTTCCTACTTAAAATCTCGTTACGTAAAGGGGGTTATTCCAGATAACATGAATATTCTTAAAAACGTTATAAATATTTAAAGTATATTTTTACAATTCCAACGATATAAAACACAATACTCAAAAATGTAGTTTTTATTAATGAATTTATGTTTTAAAAACACGAAAATACGAATGATTTTTAACGCCCGTTATTGGCTAATGACGTCATACCCGTCCACCGTGAAAGGCGTGAAATTCATTCCGTAGTAAGCGCCTATATTGCTGTGACGTCACACCGCATGCGCGCCAAATGGAGGATTTTGCGAGCGATACAAAATTCATATGACATGGTAAAAATTTTAAAAAAAAATTCCCTTGATATTGTAATTTTTCAATCAATTTTTTGAAGTAAAAAATAAAAAATCGGAAAGAACCCCATTGAATGCAATTGAGATGGATGTTTTAGCACCGCCATGGGTGTTAATTTATCTCTATTTAAATGAAAATCTTTGTGTATTTTCATTTATGGTTAAATTCACTTGTTTTGTTTCATGGGTATTAAATTATGAGCCGCAAGCGTTAAATCTGTGTAAATGCAGACACAGGTCTTGGAATGTTTATGTGTCGTGTGACCAGATAAGATGCCACATTGCGAGAGTTTTATGGGACAGTTTGGAATAAGCTTTCCTACCGCGCCATACATATTACATACACTACAGATAAACTTACATTCTTTCCATCTTCCCATGCATATCGTCGCTTAAGCGGCAACATGACTATCTCATTTTTTAAAAAAGAAGTAGAGATATGTATGAATGTTTCGTAGCGTCCTACTATAGAGGGCCACAAATCGACATAATTAACATGACATATCACACCAATTTTTGCACAATATAACGCATCTCATTTTCATACTCCTCTGTCCTATAAATACGCGAACTGGTGCAATCTGTCGGCCATGACGTGGACTATAGCTCCACTCACTAGCGGTGCTAGTTGCCTGAGACCCAACGGACCATCAGTGCATGGCGAATCCTTGAGCTGTGCGAATTGTGCCAGTTGTGTTAGTTTCTGTTGTACTTGTTTTCACTGTCGGAAATGGAAATTGACGAAATCAAGAAGCAACGAATTAATATCAAGTTTCTGGTGAAGTGCGGTAAAAGTTATCAAGAAATTACTGAAATGTTGACAACTGTTTACGGTGATAATGCTCTGAAGAAAAGATCCGTTTGCAAGTGGATTAAGCGTTACCAAGCGGTACCAATTTTTTTTTAAAAAGCCGATCGAAAATCAAAGTCATGCTCCTGGTTTTCTTTGATATGGAAGGTGTCGTTCATCATGAATTTCTTCCTGAAAGACAAACAGTAAATGCTTAGTTCTACTTTACAGTTCTCAAGCGTTTGAGAAAGCGTGCGTCGTGTGCGACCAAATTTAACTCTAGGCGATGGATGGATCCGTCACCATGATAATGCACCTGCATATTCAGCATTAATAATTCGCCGATTTCAGGCAAAAAATTCAATTACCATCCTTGATCATCGTCCTTATTCGCCAGATCTCGCCCCATGCGACTTTTTTTAATTCCCAAAATGCAAAAATGTGATGTGGGGAAATCACTGGGAAGATGTGGACACAATAAAGCAAGAAACGTAGAGAAAACTAAAACGCCTGACTGCCGAGGACTTCCAAGGGTGCTTTGAACAGTGGAAAAGAATATGGAATAAGTGCATAGCAAGAAATGGAGATTTCTTTGAAGGGGACAAAATCGATATAGACTAAACTTTTGCAAAACAAACTTTTTATAGTCTTAGTTCGCGTATTTATTGGAAAGACCTCGTATGTTTTTTGCATTTACATATTTTTTTACGATTTTAAGATTTGTCTAAATTTCATTATTATGTCCCCAATGTACCTCAAATATACATAAAATATAACCAATTTGGTTAAATTCAAAATATCCTGCAGTTTTTTACATGTTAAAAAAACAGTTTTTTGTTTCTCCTGTTAAGTTCAAAAAATAAGATAGGTCATGTTGCACTAGCGACAATATGCAACACATACTGTTCAGCTCGTTCACCTCTTATGCGATAAGGCGGTCCAAAAATAATAATGGAAGAACGATGCTAGAAGTTGTATCAATACG
>JAGVSP010004247.1:0-31059 GCA_022494985.1 Micrasema minimum
TTTTATTTTATATAAATTCTGTAGTGTATAAAAATATTTTTCATGAATAATAAATAATAAATATTAAAAAACAAAAACCAAACTTGGTTTTTAATTAACAACCAAACTTAAAAATTCAATTTACGCAAACTGGCTTCTTGCAGTTAACCGGTTTTCCTTGTATACCCACGATTTTATCTATTAAATTTATTGGAAAATTCAACATACAAAGTAGGGCAGTGAGACAAAAGTAATTCTAGGTTCCTAGAGATGGAGTTGGTACTGATAAATGTAATCTATGACAATTTTTTTTATCCCACTGAATTTTTCTGCAGCCTTGACACCAATACATAATAAGTAATAAGTAATAATCATTAATTATTACTTGTTGATATGTGTTATTTCCCAATTGAAAACTTTTTAAGTGTGTTTTTGCATTGACTTTTAGTAAAATCAATCAATAAAATTGTTGTTTTTTTATTATTTAAGGTGTTGTTAATTCTGTGGAGACTTCTATGCGGATGTATACAACTGTAGACTCTCCACCAGATGATAAAGCCGTATTCCACTACGCCACCTGGGAATCTCTTGTCAACGGCGTGTCAGAATCTGCTGAACTAAAATCAATAAGGAAACAACTATACCCTCAGCAACTGCCTTCATACAAACCACGTTTGAATCAAAGGTAGACTGGATAAACAATCTTATTCTTGAAATAGAAATGTTTTATTCTTGAATCGTATTCTTGAAATATCGAATACAGTGAAATGAACGGAAAGAGCTGTAAAAGGGTATGGCATGAGAAAAGATACTGATTATAGTAGATCCTCGGGGATCCGGCCCTTGTCTAAACAGACGCCTCCTGTAATCTGACATGCCACTTATGTACGTACGTAGATGCGTGGCATGTGGATGCGTTGCATACCGCATAGTATTGATTTTATACATAATATCATTGTTACCATAATTTGTTGAATTACAAGTTAGGTAAATAATATTCAAATACTCCGGACTATAAGGGGTAGGTAGCAACACTCTGTAGTTCGACAAATTGAAAGAGTCCTACATACATTTTTGCGCTTTATTCCCATTGTATACATGAATTATAACTTTTTGAAAATAGAAGAATATTAAATGATTTGCTCTTTCTGTTCAAAGTATTAAAATCTATGTTTGATTGTTGTCGACTAACAAATTTAATTAGTATATTAGTATAATATTGATGTTTTCAACACAAGTCTAGTGCATTTTAGGGAACAGTGTCTGGATGCCATTTCTGGCGGTAATGAATAGCTACCTACTGTGTAATCATTTTTAAATGTCTATGTAAAAAGCCCTATGGGCGTAAAAACAATAAAATAAATAAATAAATACGACACCGCTGTGTAAAACGCTTGTCGGATTACCGCAGATCTACTCTGTATTCCACTTGAAGATCATGCTACGACTTTAATTTGGTTTTTAGAATCTTCTTTATCCTATAATTCCTTATGGACTCAAATAAATAAAGTGAAATAACTTTTTAATATAATGTGAATATATATTCTAGGTCTCTTATCCACAAAAACCAATCAGACAATTACTGGTACGTGCCATTTCTGGGTGCCGATCGTCCAGTAGTAAACCGAACCCAAAGATTTCTCTATGACAACTACAACACCCGTCCAGTTCAGATGCATGCGTACTTTGGTTTCCCCCGCCTCATGAACGCCCTGTCCTGCATCTGTATGGGCGCGATTGTCAGCTTCCTGATCAAGTACAACTGCGGGAAGAAGCTGTTACTGAACCATCCCAAGGTTTTCACTCTTGGAGTGGTATCACACGAGGGACCTTCCGAGAAAAAAAATGAAGAATACTCAGTTTTACGTTACTATATCTGGCGATGGATGGAATGCAAATGAAAATTTGAACGATGCACCGTCTAAGAAAATGAAAATAGAGGTGTGCACCTAATTATTATTTTGCTTTATCATTTTTTTTATGTATAGTAAATTGCGAGTGCATACTTTTATCAATCACAAAATTAAAACTTTAGAATAGAAAATAAATTTAATCATTGCATCTAGACATGCTTACCTTTTTTCATAAATTTATAGCCTTTGCAGTGTGTATTTTGCAAGAGGAGTGTGTTTCACAGATTATAAATACTAGTAATTTCTCTGAAAATATCATGGGGCAGACATTGCACTTCTCTGATTGGCTGGAATACAAATGTCGGTTAGGAGGAAATGTTGCCATGTTGCAAAATAAATAAAACACCTACCTTGTTCATTGAGTATAAAAAATACACAATATTTTCAGGTTACTGGAATCAATCCTTGCTATGGAGCGACTTGTACATCTGTGATATATAGTGCCATTACACTTATCAAAGAAAATGACAAAATACCTGGAAAGTAAGTTAAAAAAACAGCCAAACTATTAAATAGGCTTGCAAGAATGAAAGTTTTTAAAACATAGATTCACAAAATTCTTTACTCTATTCAAATGTCCATTTATATTTCTCTTAGATGTCCATATTTTATCTTATATGTCCTGATTTTTTAAATATATTGGACAGAATCTGACTGTATTTTTCTTTTTAGCGGAGGAGTGTTGACACCTGGTGCTGCATTTGGTAATACAAATCTCATTGAGAATTTAAGAAATCATGATTTTAAATTTGAAGTTGTTAGTGTTGAAGACAAAAAATCTAAGCTTTAAATATAAGTAATAAATATTATGCTTGTCATAAAACTGCTCAAAAGATAAAACGATCCCTTTACAAAAAGTAAATAATTAACCTTGACCCTGGAAATTATTACTACGTACTTTTATATGATGTGATTTATTTTTGTTATTTTAGTTTTAAGTTGTTTTTGATCTTTTAATGAAAAATGGCATTTATTTTTTGTTAAACTTCATTTTTAATTTGCATAAAGAATGTTTTTAAATATTATCATATTTCTAAAAAATATTTTCAATAAATATTTTATCTATTGTAATTTTTTATAAACAAAATTTTTCAGCTGATTGAAAAATGTGATAAACTTTTTACACAAGCTCAATAATTATTATAAATATCAGAATGAATAAACAAAATGTTCCTGTCATTTAAAAAAATATATAGTTATGTTTTATGATAAAATAAAGTTTTTTTTTAACAAAATAAATAATTTATTTTCTAGTTTATATTTCCACACAGATTTCATGAAATTGTTTTCTTGTTAGATCAGGAACTGTACAGCTGTCAGCAGGTTTTCCCACAGGCAATAAAAGTGTTAGCTTTTCCCAACTTGGTCGTCCTAAAATGTCTCGAAGTCGTCCTCCGCACTGCAGTGGCGTGGAGGTAAGAGCCACAAGACCAGCATTCTAAAATCAAAGATAATAAATCATAATTATTTAATTTTTAGTTTAATATTCATTTCAGCTGCCTAAAGTTATCTAATGAACTCAAAGTTTTTAGATATCGTTAAACTCCTTAAACATTGTGTATAATTATTTTATTTTTAAACAATACAAGAGTTACTAACATTATAATATTCCGGGAAAGTTGCAAAGAACAAAAAAGTGTTGCCAACGGCGAACATGGTTTATAAATGTACCTACTCAACAGTTTTGTAAATTTTTTGAGTACCAAATCTTTGTAGACAAATCTTTATTATTGTAGCTGACAAATTACTTTCTTATAGTTTATCAAGGTTTTTCCGCAGCTACTAACGTGTTTTTGTGTAAAATAAGTTACCTGAATGGCCATTAGTAGCATCCCACATGCTATGGAAACACTGATTTCATTATAGTAGTGATTCTTCTTGTCTCCGGAATCGGTGAAGGAGTAAAGCTGCTTAAATACCAGGATTAGATAAGGAGCGTCGGTTAAATACTCTTTGTTCCAATTAGTTTTGAAAGCTTTTAGGTCTGCCGTCCACTGGCGACCCATTCTTCTTGTGTAGTTTATGTACTCTTCTTCTTCCACAACTCCTCTGATTTGTTGCTTGACTGATTTGTCACTTACTACCACAAAAGTCCATGGCTCAGTGTGGGCACCACTTGGAGCAGTTCCTATATAAGTTCAGTAGTAAAAAAAATAATTAATTAATATTACATCTACGAAATGCTTTACTTTATCATAGAGAACTTTCATTTATATAAATGTTTTTTAACCAACCAGCTGTTTTGACCACATTCCTTATAACTTCTACTGGAACTTGTTCTGTGCTAAAGAACCGGACAGTTCTTCGGGCATTCATTAGTTGGTAAAACTGACTCGATCTCTGAATCATTTCCTCATCTGGAGTTCTTGTATATTGGAATGGAATATGTTTCAAGTCTGCAGGCAAAGCGGGAACAGCATCATTTTCTTCGCACAATTCATCATTTTCCTCACTCAAATTATCATTTTCTTTGCACAATTCATCATTTTCCTCGCCATCGTTGTAATTTTGTACTGAAATATAATATATAATAGGTAAGTACGCCGTCACAACTAGTTAAATAATTCAAATCTTATTTTCAATGCATGGATAAAAAATTCATTAACAGAATAAACCAGAAAAGTGATTCTCTGGTGACTGAATATCAATAAAATATTTTCAACATACCTCTTGCAATGTTCCTTTTACTTTCAAGTTTAATCAACATAAAATTTCTTTTTTGCATCTTTATCAAAATATTTAATAACCTTTACTATTGTGTATGATAAGCACAAGCTCAAAAATAATATACCAAGTGTACTACCGGACAACACTGAAATATAAAAATATTCACGCATGTTTGAAACAAATAATATTACCCCCAATAGTAATTTTGCACTTCCACAAATAATTTTAGTAGATAGCAAGAATAATGTATAACTCTGATAGCAGCTGAACTTCTTTGATAAATGATATGTAGGGCAACTTGCTTGTAAAAATAAGACATGTTTACATATTTACAAATAAATTTCTTATCTTGAAATAATAGAATAAAGCTGAAATAGAAAAAAGTTAGATAAAGTTGATATTGTTGTAAACATTAAATTATAAACATATATTATAATCGAATTAACTCAATGTTTGTAGCACTCACTTTGTAGTTTTCCATAATTATGAAATTAAACAACTTTTGTTTTAAACTACTTTTTTATTATTTAACATTCCAACTGGTTTCGGAGACACTACTCCTTCGTCAGGAATTTGTATAATAATAATTTAAAATTAAGTAATAAGTCGCTAACTAAAAATGTTGAAGTGGTTGACCAGGTACCTGGATAAGGGGTGGAGAGGTGGAGAAACACATGATCAGTGCATTGGGATGTAGACCCAATGCACCGATCATGTGTTTTTTCCCCGACCTCACTCCCCTCTCCACCCCTTATCCCAGTAGGTACCTGGTCAACCACTTCAACATTTTTAGTTAGCGACTTATTACTTAATTTTAAATTATTATTATACAAATCCCTGATGAAGGAGTTGTGTCTCCGAAACCGGTTGGAGTGTTAAAAAATAAAAAAGTAGTTTAAAACAAAAGTTGTTTAATTTCATAAATATTCAAAATCGAATTATTTTTGGTAAATCATTCATAAAAATTTTTAATAAAATAAATCGATGTGAAAGAAGGTACTTACTTTACACTATAAAATTAAAATACTATGTGAATGCGCCATTACTACATTTGCGTAGGTACTGATAGTTTTTATTACTGTAGCAACTCATTATTTTTAAATTATGACGTTGCCTTGTTTTAGTGTGTATTGGTGTGTATTCTATGCCTTGTTTCTTCTATGCGCTGTCAAATAGTTGTGTCAAAATTGTATTTTCTAGTTAACAGCAGTTGAAATTCTATAGTGATGGCTAATTATGCAAATCCAAATGATCCTTACTGGCAGAATCAAAATACTCATCAGAGTTACAGCTTCGATACAAGCGGAGGATTTCCAGATATGCCCCCTCAACAATTAGGTTAGTCGAAATAAGACTTCTTCAACTTTTTATATTTTCTAAGAGACATTGCATGCTTTGCCCGAATCAATCAATACCAATTAAATTCAATCAATTTGCCCAGCACTTTATCGTTTAGACAATTTAGTCAAATGTTTATCTTAGTGTACACAGTCCGTAAAATGAATGTATTTTTACAAAAAAAATTTTTATTATAATTATTAGTCTACGAGTTCAGAAAGGGACTTTTGACATTACAATAATATTTTCATTGTGCATCAATAAGTAAACATTATTTGTACTACAATTCGGTGCGTTCTAAAAATCCTTTGTATTGAATCACTGTATTGTAATCGAAGGTTTTCCAAGTTATCTTTTTTCCATTTTCTATCCTTCAAATTATGATATTCGATGCATATTAAGTGTATTAAATATCTAACTTTTTGGTTAAATAGATAGACTGCCTCTATTTGTAACACTTCATTGAATTTTTAAAGTGAAATTCATATAATATGTAGATTAAATACCATAAGTACACAATATATGGTAATTGTTTTACTCAAACCGCATCTGTTTTTGGTGCGAGCTGCAGTCAATAATTTCCATAGGCATCAAAACAAACCAAATCTTTTTAGTAAAACATGGCCATCGATCATCAAAATATCTACATCTATATCGCAGTTGTGACTTTAAATTTTTTTGAAGAAATTTTACTGATTACTGTGAATAAATATGTGTCACAACTGCGATACATATAAATCAAGATACTTTGTCTATCAGCGCCCTGAATAGATACTGTAAATTATATTCTTGGTGAAGTTACATAAGTTTTTCTAGAAACTTCTGAAAATTGACACGGTTTTTTTCTGTCGATGACTCTGAAAAAGTACTCTTAATTTGGAAATATTTTATTTTATTTTCAGATTTTCAATCTTTTGGTGATCAGCAAAGTTATGGGCAACCTAATGCGCAATATGACCAGAAACCATATGTGGAAACCTCCCAACCGTACTATCCAAATATCTTCACACCCAGTCCTTTACCCCCAGAAGTAGCTCATGGGGACAGTGAATTTGATGAACCACCTCTCCTAGATGAATTAGAAATCTACCCAGACAGGATATTGGAGAAAACATTTGCTGTACTAAATCCTTTCCATGGGCAATCTCTTGCCGATGATGCTAATTTTCTACTGAGGGACACAGATATCGCCGGGCCTATGGCTTTCTGTATGACATTAGCGGTGTTTTTATTTCTCTCTGGTAACAAAGCACAGTTTGGCTACGTCTATGGATTATCTATGGTTTCGGTTGTTTTGATGTATTTTTTGCTGTCTTTGATGAGTCGAACAGATGGAGTTTTCACGCTTCTGAGTGTTGCCAGTGTGTTGGGTTATTGTCTACTACCTGTTGTCGCACTAGCAGGCCTGGGGATAGTTGTTTCACTCGAGGGCCCCATTGGCTTGGGTTGGCCGGAATGGCTGTTCTGTGGTCCACCTTATCAGCCAGTAGACTGTTTGTTACAATGTCTGGAGACAGGGAACAGAGACCCCTCATAGCATATCCTTGTGCTCTTGTGAATGGTGTCTTCGCTCTCTTAGTTGTGTTTTGATCTTGTGTAAATTTTATAAAATATTTCAAACATTAATATGGCGATGTTTTGACCATTAATTTAAATTACATTGATGGATGTCAACATTTTTACTACCTTGTATATTTTGTTAACAAATTGAAAAATATTAATAAACGATAATCTTACTAAATTTGATGATTTATTATTGAACTTAGACCAAAATTCACCTGTTCTTTTTTAATTTACCTCCTAGATATAATAAACAATTACCTCTTGATTCAGTATGAAGGTGCAGCAGAAGCTAGAATTCACATTATTGCATTCGGTATGTTATTATTAGGAGGTAGGTAAATTAGGGAGCTGACCGGCCCCATTGCCCTTCTCTTTCTTGCCATACTGTTACAAGATGAAGCCATGGGCAGGTAGCATAACATTACAAATTAATAAGAAAATGAAAATAATGATAATAAACTTCCCATGTAATGCGTCTTCAAACCCCGCAGGTGAATCATTGGAGTTTGCATGACGTTTCAGATTTTGCCGGGGTCCTTAATCTAATTAGTATATCTACAAGAATTGTATATTATTCCAAGAATCAATATTCCAAAACACCGGCAACAAGAAATATTATTAATGTAGAATATTTTCATCACTAGTTGGAATTTTCCTTATGAAAGGCATAGGTGATAAATAAAAAATCTTAAATATGTAACTCATACAGATTACTTATATTTTATTTTATTATGGCAAAAACTACATACATAAGCTAAAACGAGAACTATTTCAATTTCTTAATTATGGTCTGTGGTGTTTTAATATATTCGGAGTAATCATACTCTCTGAAGGGAACATCGTAAGTAATCCTCCCCCTTGATCCTGAGCTCGTCTGACGGAGACAACCATCTCTCTATGTTTCCTCTGGCAGAGTCCCGTGGTACTGTAGCTAAGGATCTAAAAATGAAATTATTATTATTTCTAAAGCGGGGCATAACTTAGTGGTTTTCACATTTTATCAAATAAATGAATAGTAGAGTTACAATGAATTTATCTGATCATGATCGTTTTTATTTTCAGGTCTTTTTATTCATAAATTGGTACCGGAATTCATTAAGAAACATTTGTAGGTAATTTCTTTGAAAAAAATTTTTATCGTTTATTTTGCAGTAAACCGAGGACTTTATTATTTTTTTTAATGCGTTTTTCAGCTTTAAAAAAAATGAAAATGAATTATTATGACAGACAGAGATACTAACTACACACTGATAAAAAAAATCATATAAAAAAAATTGTAAAAGTCATTAATTAACATTTTGTATGGATAACCCGAGGTTACATCACCAGATGCCGTGGATCGTTTCAAACGATCAAACACAGTTACTATAAAGCTCAGTTTATGAAAAAATCTGCAAAGCAGGTTCTCTGACTTAATGACTTGAACACATCATAAATACCTACATTGATTTATTAGCATACTTATATGGACCACTAAATGCCAATAAATTGTATACCTGTCCGGTGTGTGCTCCGAAATAAACTTTTTCAGTAATTCAGTGTTCTTCTCATGCAGTATTAAATACTCATCTCTGCATATCGGACAAGGGTTTCCGGCAGAAATAACTCCTTTCCTTATATACACGTTTGGCGAGTCTTTCTGGGGGCGATTTGACCTTTATGATTTCGTCTATATTGTGTCCATACCGGCTTATCTCCGTAGGCAACTTTATAAGCGTTACTTTCCATGTACCTCATACTAGTTTCTAATGGTATGGGAATTCTTCTGTCTTTTAAAGGGTCAACTGGAGCCTCTTCTGCAACCGGTTCTGTTTCTTCAGCCTCTGATGAAAACATTCTGGTTAATCCATTTAGTTTCACAGCGTGTGAAACAGTGCGCCATTCGTGAACACCTGCATTTCGTATCAACATTAACAAATTCATTTTCGTCTTTTGATTGTGACAACTCAAGATTTTTGTATTACTTCGGTATTACTGTTATATTTTAAGGTTATGTAGGCTATATTATATCAAGGCTTTCCGAAATTACGAAACTTCAAACTCTCCATGGATATTTTACATCATTATACCTACAGTATAGTTTAAACATGTATGGTCAGATATTTAATAGTAAATTCTTTGGCTCATAATTTTCTGCTCATGACAGCATTTCGATAAAATATGAGGAAAATTAGTAAGGAATTGAAAATTATGTGCTTATTATTTTCCTACCACTTTATCACAATAAACGTCAGCAAAATTAAGTCAACAGATGTCTCATGTGCATTACGACCGCTTTGTAAGACCATCATTATTATACCACAGCTTTATATCCTGGCAATAAAACTGATCTAAATATAGGTTAGTGTTTTTTTTTTGTGATGATGGGTTTTTAACCTTTCAGCCTTACAGTTTAATAATAAAAAATAAGCAGCAGTAAATCAGAAGCCTGTTTTTTTTTAAATTAGGTAATTTTGGACACCATGTTACCATAGAGAACGATTTTTAAAAAATGTTTAAGAAATTCTGCACAGAGCGTTCATTTTAATATTTCTTTAAAATATGAATGTGAGAAAAAAATTTACGGTTTTACTTTACAATGAAAAAATGTGTTTTACTTGGCAATAAATATCATTTCTTGTTTCAATTTGAATTATATACTCCCCTTGAAAAAGAGACACGCTTTATCTGGAAACTGTTTGAGAGACTAATCAAAAATTGTAAAAACAAAGTCTTTTATTTTAAATAGTTTATAAAAGGTAAGTAGATTGTATTTGATTTACGTCAGTTGTATCACTAAAATTTGTGTTCGATTGCCATAAAAAGAAAGAAAATGGGCCAGGATCGAGGTAGAGGAATTTCAGATTTGATGATTTTAAAGTATAGAGGGGCATATTTTAATGCTATGTGTTGAATAACAGCCATTCATTTACATGTTTTCATTCAAAACTTTTTAATTGAAAATTAGAATTCGACAGACGCCATTTTATTACGTTAGTATGACTGCTCCAAAATGACAATGACAATATTTTATTGAAAATTTCTTTGTTTAAACCGTTTTTGGTTTTTCCGGTTTTGTGATTTTTCGCTTTATTTTTCTGCACTGACAGAAAATTTAGGTTGATAAGCCCATTCTATTCTATGGTGTTGACCAACATTGACAAATTAAATCTATGGTATTTAAGATTCCCGCGCGAATTGGCGTGATTTGTGAATCGGCTGTCAGAGGAAAGGTGAATTCGATAGTTATTCAAAACTAAACTTTTTATCATAAACTTAAAAAATGGACGGAGAGGGAGATATTGATCAGCATATGCGCGATATTCAGAGAGAATACCTCGAATTTCTAGACGATGAGGTTTGTAAATGCTCAACTTACTTGTGTATTTCAAAAGTTCAATTGTTTTTATTTTCATCCTGTTTAAAATTTTAGGAGGACCAAGGAATTTACATGCAGAGGGTGAAAATGATGATCGGTGACAAGTCTTCACGGCTTGTGGTGAATGTGAACGACTTGAGACGGAAGAATCCCACCCGAGCGTTATGTTTATTGAACAATGCGTTCGAAGAACAGATGGCCTTCCAGAGAGCTCTGAAGGAGTATGTTGCCTCGGCAGACCCCACTTTCGCGAAGATCCACACCGATTTATTTATTGCATTTGAAGGCAGCTTTGGAAACAAACATGTCACTCCTCGTACTCTCACTTCAAGGCAAGTTTGCATTCTATACTATACTTAATTGGATTTCAACAATAGACTAGTCCTCATAAAAAGGACCCCTAGTGTACTACTGAGAAATTATTGATTCTTAAAAAAATAATTCAATAGTTACACGCCACACAAATTAATAAATTTATCAAATGAATAATTGTTTAAATCTTCATTGGACTAGGACATGACAGAGACAGGAAGAAAATAGCCTATCTATGTAAAATAAAGATCATTGAATGTTGATGATATTATTTATGTTCATTTTATAAATAAATATGTAAGTTTAGTGTAAAGATTAATTACATTTAAATAATACAATGCAAGTCCACTTCCCATGTACAATCTGACGTTTTCGCACAAGTACACTTTTCTGGACTTGGTCGCTCGAGTGGATGAAAAACTTGTATTAATTTTGTATGGTTATCGAGTGGATGCAAAGCTGAATTTAACCCTCGCCTTGCAGTGATGTAACCTGCATTGCAAAATCTCACTGAATAATTAATAACTCCGTAAATAATCAAAATATAGCACTGGCATTTTCACTAATCTTTAATCAAACTCTTTAACACCGAATATTTTTTTTGATACATAAGTATAAGAATTGTAGGTAATTACTTTAAAAATAGTTTTTACCTGCTTGTTTCAGAAATTTCACACGAACATTGTAGATTTTGCAGTAAACAGAGGACTTTTTTAATGCGTCTTTCAGCTTTCAAAAAAATTCAAATGAGTTATTATGACAGACAGAGATACTATTTACACACTGATGATAAAAACATTTATATGAAAAATAAATTGTAAAAGTTATGAGTCAACATTTTGTATGGGTTACATCACCGGATGCCGTGGATCGTTTCAAACACAGTACTTTAAGGGTTAAGAAGTGTGGTGTATTTAGTTTAAGCAAGTAGTTGTAATGTAGTGACACGCTTGTTGGTTTAGGTTCCTCGGCAGCCTGATATGTGTGGAGGGTATAGTGACGAGGGTGTCTCTAGTGCGCCCCAAGGTGGTGCACAGCGTACACTACTGCCCGGCCACCCAGAAGCAGACGGATCGGCGGTACACGGACCTTACTTCCTTCGATGCTTTCCCCCAGCAGCGTCGTCTACCCCACTAAGGTCTGTTGATCCTTACATTTTACAGTCTAAAGTAGCCTCCTATCCTATGGACTTTACCATAGACATGTCCTCCTAAAAAGAAACCCAATATTTATTTATTTTATTGTTGTTACGCCCATAGAGCTTTTACATAGACATTTTGAAATGATTACACAGTAGGTAGCTATTCATTACCAGCCAGAGATGGCATCCAGACATTGTTCCCTAAAATGCAACTAGATTTGTGTTGAATACATCAATATTTGTTAGTTATACATGTTAGCCAGTGCGTGCGATTCTTCGTCATCGGTGAGTTAGCACTGTAATTGGTCGATGATTGGGCTACATTAAAATAGTGCATTATTACGGGTAACTTGACCATGTACTGTTTACACACCAAAGGGCCCACGGCTTAGGCTGTTAAGCATTGATATCTTGGTGGATACATATATTCGTGATATTCTGGTAGTTTATCTCTAAAGGAACTTGATATTTCAGGACGATGACAGAAACCTCCTGGAGACAGAGTACGAGGCTCTCGCAAGTACAAGGACCAAACAGGAACAGTGCAGCGTCACAGAGATGCCGACTGATGCTAGGCGCCGCCGGGCAGCTGGGGAGCGGCCGCGCTCCGAATAAGTGGAGGGGGGCGTGGGGGTTGCGACCCCCGCCGAACCTGGTGGACCGCTCACTGCAAGCATCGGGGGGGGGGGGGGGGGGGGGGGGGGGGGGGGGGGGGGGGGGGGGGGGGGGGGGGGGGGGGGGACCGCTGTTCAGTTGTGGGCACTTCCCGTTGCCTCCACAACCACGCCCGCACGGCTCCCAAGGGCGGCAATCAACGCTGGCACTTGAAACCTTAGAGAAACTGAGGGCCGGGGCGGAGGGCTCTGCATGGTGTTACTGACATGCTGGGGGGACTTTTCTTTCTCCGTCCACTGAAAAACAGTATTTCGACTTGTTACCTTTGCTCCCCCCTCCCTTATTTATCCCCCCCCCAAAGGGGCGTGTAACGTCGACCTGGAAGGACTAACTGCCCTTTTTTCATGATCCCCCCCCCCCCCTCATTCCCCCCCCCCCCCCCCCCCCCCCTGCCCGCAAACTGATGGTTGTAGTGAATTTAGAGGATATGTCCAAACCTCCCCCCGACCTGCAATTAAATCTGGAATGTCTCATCACAATGTTTAGCCATTTATAATATCGACCGGGTAATTAGAATTCCAATGGAATCTAAATTATAAAATAATTTGATTTGCTAATATTACTCCAACCTCCTGCACTCATATGGGGTTCACTAACTTAATAGACAGAACTTTGCTCCCCTTGGCCCTGTGACCTGATTGCTCTAAGGTCATCATTTGTCTGTAGATTTATGTTTTGTAACCAACCACGGTTTTCACAGAAATCGGTTTATCGTCATTTACTGCTCATATTTATCCAGGAACGAGTCGGTGTAGGCTGTATGATTATCAAGTGGGTAGATTTAGTATTTAGATAGCCCCCAACTTGTTTTTTACGCGCCGCCCCCCCCCCATTTAATTTTTACCGAGTTGAAAGTGGGAAAGCCCCCCGACCCCACTAAATGAAATTGCAAACAGGGATATCCTGATTTTGCCAACAACATCACCCGCAGCTCACAAGGGCTCCAACCTAGTGATTATGCCAGTGACGGAACGCCGTAGTGAGCTCGAAGGTTGGAAATGTGATGATTGGCTCGCCGGTCCAAAAATGGACATTCCCTTCAGAGCATCCGACCCAAGCCGGGAAGTACGCTGGCGACCCGATCCGCCCCCTCGGACCACCCACGCTGGCCGAGACCTAACCCGAAATACATCAAGAAGGGCCATCTTGCCTGCCTGAGGCTCGGAGGGGTGGAGAAGGTCGGGGGGCTTCCTAACCCTCGGAACTTCCCGCTTGAGAGCCTGGGGTATACTTTTAGAACCCCTTTTTAAAATTCACCGTATATGTCCCACACCAACGCTTTGTGTACCATCCTCATCATTATCAAAAATACCGAAAATATAGACCCCCGCTCCCTATCCCCCGTGGAGCAAATCCCCCCCCCGCCAGAATATACAAACCAAGGGGGGTCGGGACGCAGGGCCAACGTGCCGATTGTGCCGCCAGCACCCACGTACATCCTCCACAAGACAAATGACCACGTTCCGCCCCCGCAGCTTTATGCGAACCTCACCGCTGGAACCTTCAGGTAACTGAACGGAGGGCACTGCATGGTGTTATGGACCCTCCTTTCTTTCTCCGTCCACTGGAAAATCTTCTCTTGTTACCTTTGTTATTATTTATTTTGTATCGTCGACCTGTAAAGACTAACTGCTATTTATTCACTGTTCATCATTTGTAGTGAATTTAGAATATGTCCAAAGACTTGCAAATAAATCTGGAAATCATCAATGTTTATTTATAATATCTTAATTAGAATTCCAATGGAATCTTAATTATAAAATAATTTGATTTGCTAATAATACTTAACCTCCTTCTATTTCATACTTAATAAACAGAATTTGCGTTCCTTGGCCATGTGATCTGATTGCTAAGGTCATCTTTTCTGTTGATTTATGTTTTGTAACCAACAACGGTTTTCACAGAAATCGTTTATCTCTTTTCTGTCATATTTATTGGAACGAGTAGGCTGTATGATTATCAAGTGGGTAGATTTAGTATTTATTACCCACTTGTTTTTATTTAATTTTTAAATGAAAGAAACTAAACTAAATGAAATTGAAACAGGACGATCCTGATTGCCAACAACATCACGCAGCTCAGCAAGGACTCCAACCTGATGATATGCCGTGAGGACATCGTAATGTGCAAGAAGCTGGCTCGCCGGTCCAACATGGACATCTTCGAGCTGCTCGGGAAGTCGCTGGCGCCCTCCATCCACGGCCACGACTACATCAAGAAGGCCATCTTGTGCCTGCTGCTCGGAGGGGTGGAGAAGGTGCTTCCTAATGGAACCCGCTTGAGAGGGTAATTTTAGAATTTTAAAAATTAATGGATATGTAACGCTTTGTGTATCCTCATCATTATCATACCATATCCGCTCCCTATGTGGAGCAAATGGATTATACAAACTGTCTCCAGGCCAACCGATTGGCCGCCAGCTCCCGTGCATCCTCCCAAGTCAAATCCACGTCCCGCAGCTCTGACGCAAACCGCCGACGAATCGTCAACAGTGGATGACCAGGATGCCAAGAACCTGTTGCCTTGTAAAATAGGCAAGCATGGTTAAGGCACTCGGGAGGCATACGTAGTATATGGCCTAGCCAGCCGAAACGCCTATATGTATTTCCTCACACGAGCTTATTATTTTTTTTTATACTTACTAGTTTCTGATTATCCAACTTATCCATTAAAAAAATGCTTCTTTGTCCGGTGTACCTACTTGTTAAGTAAAAAAATTGCTTCTTTATTATTATTATTAAAAAAATTATAATCATTTAAATTGTTTTATTTTTAAATTATGTCTCTTTCTGCAAAGCGATGGTTAGCTATGAATGATATATATTTCAGAGATATTAATGTGCTGCTGATTGGCGACCCCTCAGTGGCCAAGTCCCAGCTCCTCCGCTATGTGCTGCTCACCGCCCCCAGGGCCATCCCCACCACAGGCCGGGGCTCCAGTGGCGTGGGGCTCACGGCGGCCGTCACCACCGATCAGGAGACCGGAGAGAGACGGTTAGTGTTCAGGACTAATTCATATTTTTTATTTAAATGTCAATTTGTTCCTTTGTACTTTTGTCCTCCATCATTTCCCCTCCTAGTGGCAGAATGACTCGGTAAGAACGTCACCAGAAACCATCATCGTTCGTAAAAAGTAAAAGTGAAACACAACAAGATAGATAAGAGCAATTCTGGAATGCCTTGTTAAGGAGAAAATTGTAGGCCCCTTTTTTCCCTTTACTTGACATTTTGAGAAAATTGTAGGCCCCTTTTTTCCCTTTACTGTTCTTGTGTTGACATTTGTAAATAGAACAACGCGGTAATTTATCACCCATAGTTTTTTCAACACGCAAGGAGTGAAAGCCCCTTGTTTTACAGTACCAGGGCAAAGCTATCGAAGGAAATTTGGAACATTCCACAAGTCTCCTAGACAATCTCCTGTTACAATCATTATTGATATCTCAACAGAGAATAGTGACAAAGAAGCTATGGAAAGAAAATTAAGGTTTTTACCTATGTATATTGGAAAGATTGTATAATGATAAAATAATTATTATATTGTCTCTGTGGTGTTCAAAGAAGGTGAGACACACAAAATTAGAGCAGAGTGCAAGGCTGAGATAGGCATTATCGTCAAAATTAATAAAGGGCTTTTACGATGGTTTGGTCATGTGGAGCGAATGAGTGATGAAAGAATGGCTAAAAGTTATAATGCAAGTGTGCCTGGATGTTAAAGCCGAGGAAGGCCGAGATGGCATGATCAAGCACTTGAAAGTGGACATGTGAAAAGTCGGAATGTGTGCATGAGATATATGAAATTTCAGGAAGTGTGCCAGGACAGGGTGGTATGGCGTTCTATCCTCTGCCTACCGTGAAATGGCGTGATGGTTAGTTAGTAAAAATATCATTAAAACAAATAAATAAGTTACCTCTCTTCACGGTAATGATATAGTGAATGTTATCATCACTATTTCTGTAATCTATTGAGAAAATTGCCAAGCACTTTTAGCAGAAACCCTTCATCTTCTATTACATAACATATAACAGCTCATACGCTGCTAAAATGGATGAACTTCCCAATGTTGTTTATCAGACTGGAGGCAGGCGCGATGGTGCTAGCGGATCGCGGAGTGGTGTGCATCGACGAGTTTGACAAGATGTCCGACATCGACCGCACGGCCATACACGAGGTCATGGAGCAGGGGAGAGTCACCATCGCCAAGGCCGGCATCCATGCCAGCCTCAACGCCCGCTGCTCTGTCCTGGCCGCTGCTAACCCTGTCTACGGCAGAGTAAGTTGTACAAAACATTGTTTCTAAACCTAACCTAAGTGTTCTCCTTACTTAGGTAAAGTTATACACTAAATATACTGAGGTGATCAAACTTTTTGTTTCTTTAAATCACTGTAAATATGTGTATGAATATGTTTTGAATATGAAATGTATGTATTTTCTTTTTCGTTGTTGTTTGTTAAGCCCACTTTATACGGGACAGTTTACTGTGCAGTTTCTTGTTCAGCAAACTACACAGTTTCTTGTACCGTTTTCTGACCAATAAAAACTGCGCGCTGTAAATTTTACCTTTACACGGCACAGTTTACTGTCTGTAGGCATGCGCAGAACGCGACAGTCGGACCATACAATACACAGTTGGACTGCCATAAATGTTGCCATACTAATAATCTCAATCGTCGCCTATCTTATCGATTTTTTGCAGATCTATCGATTTTGTGGAGATTTATCAAATCTACTGAAAATGTACAACCGATTTACCGTTTTTGGAGTCATTTTCATTTTAAAGCATTTATTTTATGCAATTATAGGCGCAGATAAATTCAACATATTATGAATAACTTTAGGAACTTCTACCAATTTTACAATTTGGCAACATTACTCATCTGTCAAATAGTCGTTATTCGATATTTTGAATTTCGATCTAGGATTTCAGTTCATATTATTTATTACTTTATATTTATATACGCCATAGTAAAAGTTTATCAAAGTTTATTTGTAATGTTACCGATACTATTGAATATTATACGTATTATACTGTCGTAATCGCCGCGGGTGATGCGCGCGCGCCGAAACTGTGTGGAATTAGTGCACAGTTTTTCATCCAATTTTAGCTTTATACGGGACAGTTTTCAGACTGCACAGGAAACTGTGTAGTAAACTGTCCCGTATACAGGGTGTAACAGAACTCGATGTACAAGCGGAAAACCAGTGAATCTACGTCATATTTGGAGTCGATTTTGTGAAATAAAATTTTTTGATTAGACTCATAGTTTTCGAGAAAATCGAGTTAGAAGTTGATTTTTTTTTTTCATAATTTTTTGCAAATTGTTGTCAAATATCATTTATTTAATCAAATTAATACTATTCATAAAGAAAACATAACAAAAAACCGCATTTTAATAAGAATTAAAGCCATTTTACTTTGCAATTTAACTGGTCTTTTGAAATGAGTTGGTTACTTTACGGTTGGAAACATATGTTCTGGGTCGGTATTCTGTATTTTTTGGCAGGACTTCTGCGCATACGAATTCAGTACAAATTCATATTCGAAGAAGGCTTGTCGAGCTCATTTAGAATCGCGGCACTGACGCTATGGAGGGGGGGGCGCCATTTTTGTTTGTTTGTCGATAACATAACCTCAAATTATGATACTACCGGCGGGCGGGCTTGTCGTATTTTTAAACGAATAAGTATAATTACGTTCGAACTAAAACGAATATTTGGGTGATAAGTTTAAATTAAAATGAAATAATATCTAAATACGATATTATGCTAGTCCAGTGTAGCGAATGTTCCGAAAATTCCGTGAAAATCAATAAGTGACATCTTGCAAATCGGATTAATCGGATGCTCTAAGCTTCTTTGTGGTATGATTAATTTTTAGGTACTAATATCGATCAATTGTTTTACATTAGACATCGATGGATTATTTGTGACATGGAATAAATAAATCTGCTTTACCAAATCTGCTTGTGGTACCTAGTATGTAAACATTAACACGTGTATTAAAGTCTATTCGCGAGTCTAGGACACCGCTGGCGCTGTCTCCCTCTCTCCTCCATACTTCGTTGCATCGCCTCGGACTCGTGTGGAGAAAGAGGGAGACAGCGGTGTTCTCAACTCATGCGTTTCAGCTCCCGGGGCGTTCATTTCATTACCTTAACCCGGAATAACGTACGGAAAAACTGACTTTTTAAAAAAAAAAAAATTTTGGTTTTTTTAAAGGCTCAAATCAAAAAGTCATGGAACAAAATCAACTCCAAATATGACGTAGATCCACCAGTTTTCCGCTTGTACATCGAGTTCTGTTACACCCTGTATAGCGGGCTTTATTTTGGCATGCAACTACCTACTGTGTAATTTTCAAAAGATGTTTATGTAAAAGCCCCACGGGCGTAGAAACAATGAAAATAAAATAATCTATCTAGGTACTGCTGTATAAAATCTCACCTAGCGAGATTATCACATGATATCGGAGCACGTAGTTCGGATGCATCGCTACAGGTATGCACGGATTAGTGAAATTATTTTATCCTAGTATAAGAAAGCGAGCAAGTCTCCTGTAAAATGGGTAGGCTAAATAAAATACCATACTCTAAATGCTAGAGGATACCCCGACACGTGACCGCCGCTGTGTCTCCGTACAATTGTAGTCTTTGATTTTTTCGCTGGAATGTAACACTAGAGACTAGAGCAATGATTTTTTCACTATTTTTAGATATCGACAGAAAGCGTGTTTTGCACTGTCTTTTTTTTAAATATTTCATTTGTTAAATAATTATTCTAAAAATACGATATCTAAAACGTGTAAACAGATCATTGCTCTAGTGCTATTCCAGCGAGAGAATGGAGATACCAGCCGCGGGTCAGTGACAGCGCATGCTGTTAATATGGCCCAGAGCTAGTAGTTTAGGCGTTTAGGCAGTATATTCCTGTGCAATCAGTGGGTCACGCAGTAGAATTAAAAGTTCATTTATCAAGGAAAAAACTGATTTGTTATCGGGAATATTTGTCATGACATGCCTAACAATTCTTGTTAGGTATCGACAAATATTAAGCTATTCTAAAAGTGTTATATCAAATTTGTGATTTTGCAGGAATCCTAAAGAACAAGATGGTGAAGTTCTGCCGATGGGATCGTCTGTTGAGATGCTGTCAACTAAAAACCCCGATCAAGATGAATCGGAGAGTATTTTCAATTTATATTTCATCAATTTTGTTGATTATTGTTTCTTGTAGGAATGCAAAAATTTAGAATGGAGAAAAATTAGTGTGATGTTTTAACGAATATTTTGCATAAAAAAACCTTTTTAACTAACTAACTAACCATCACGCCATTTCCCCGTAAGGGTAGGGCAGAGAGGATAGTACGCCATACCACTCTGTCCTGACAGACTTCCTTTGCTTTTTCTACATTCATACATCTTCTCATGCACATACGCCGATTATCCCGACATTTACCATGACCACTTTCAAGTACTTGATGTACTTGGTCAGGCCATGTCTTTCTCGGCCTTCTGCGGCTTCTACATCCAGGCAAACTTGCATTTAAACTTCTTTTAGCCGTTCTTTCATCTCTCATTCGCTCTACATGACCAAACCATCGTAAAAGCCCTTTCTCAATTTTGTCGATAATGCTTTAAAACCTTTTTGGTGGGAAAAAAGCACTCAATAGCGCGATACTGAGCCACCGCATAAACCTATAGTGAAAAAAATCTGAATGAAAGTGTACATAATTTAAAAAATGAAAAATGAAAGTACAGCTGTCAAAAAAAATTGTATGAGAAAAAAATATTCCTTTATTGTATGAACATTTCAGTCTGAAAATGACAGTTTGACAAAACACTACGTTTTTATAGTAACCTAGCAACGGTTGCCATGGGAACATAGAACTGTTTACGGCACCAAGTTTTTGTATGGGCAGTTGCCTAATGCCGCTTCTCTTTGTTCTATATTTCGAATCTATGAAAACTATCAAAATTTTGTATATTGCTTTAGTAAGAAGTCAGCTTGAATATAACTCGGTCATTTGGTCTCCTTATTACAGGGTTCACATAAAGAACATTGAAAGAGTCCCACATAAATTTTTGCACTTTATTAATTTTAAATTAAATATTCCCATTGTAAACATAAATTATAACTTTTTGAATAAACAAACATTAGAAAATAGAAGAATATTAAATGATTTGCTCTTTCTGTTCAATCTATTAAAATCTATGTTTAATTGTTGTCAACTAAAAAAATTAATTAGTATATGAGTGCCTGGTCGAGTTACCCGTAGTAATGCACTATTTTACTGTAGCCAATCATCGACCAATTACAGTGCTAACTCACCGATACGAAGAATGCATGAACTGGCTAACAAGTATACTAACAATATTGATGTTTTCAACACAAGTCTAGTGCATTTTCGGGAACAGTGTCTGGATGCCATCTCTGGCGGTAATGAATAGCTACCTACTGTGTAATCATTTAAAAATGTCTATGTAAAAGCCCTATGGGCGTAAAAACAATAAAGTATATTCTTTGGGAAAGCACAGTTTTTTTCTTGTCTCGGTACACCCCTTAAAATGGTATACTTTTTCAGGAGAGTGAAACCCTGTGTACGAGAAGTACGACGCCCTCCTCCACGGCAGCTCCCGGTCCAAGAAGGACCAGATCCTGTCCATGCAGTTCATGCGGAAGTACATCCACATCGCCAAGTGCATGAAGCCCAAGCTCACAGAGGAGGCCTCCGAGGCCATCGCGGACGAGTACTCCAAGCTGCGCTCGCAGGACATGATGGACAGCGACGTGGCCAGGGTAAGTGATACTAGACATGCCGAGTAAAGCCAAATATTTTAACGTAACAATATTTCATATGTGATATCTTGTGTAAGAGTGATTATCTTGCCTTCGTGTAATAAATTATCAAGATTCGCTGCATTTGGTGTACCAATGTAGTGCCCTATGCACCATTGGGGTGTGGACAAAGAAGAGTAGTTGAAGTAATGTCTAACTTAAGATTTTTTTAATGTTTTTGTGAGACTAATGGTCTCTGAGTTACAGAGCTGAAATCTAGGGCAAATTTATTGTCGTAACAAAAAAAGACATTTTTACATTTCATTTAATAAAATATTAGCCAAATACATAAATAATTTCAAATACCTATATAAATTGTATTGCTGTCGAGTCCCAAATAAAGAAATAAAAAATTACAAAGCAGACAGGCAGACGAAAATCATTTGATTTGTCCATTTTCTGAAAACTGAGGTCTAAGATTTTTCATTTTTTTTCAATAAAGATCCTTAATTAAACTCCCGTCTCAAATCACTTCTTTTTTTTAAATAATAATATTTCCTCTGATTTGGACCGATCAAGTATAAGATATGTACAGAATTGACAAAAGAAAATGTTTTAAACAGTGATCAGCTATTTAGCATGTGCATTTTAATCTACCATTTACATGTTATTTCAATATTATTTGTAGACCCAGCCCGTGACTGCTCGCACCCTGGAGACCCTAATCCGTCTGTCCACGGCGCACGCAAGGCCCGACTGAGCGTGAAGGTCACGGCAGAGGATGCGGCGGCCGCCATCGAGCTAGTGCAGTACGCCTACTTCAAGAAGGTCCTCGCCAAGGACAAGAAGAAGAGGAGGCGAGACTCAGACAGCCAGGAGGATCTCTCCGACACTGAGGCACCAGAGAGGACCCAAAGACCGAGGGCCAAGAAGTCCAAGAAATCGGTAAATAATATTACAATAACAACAACATTTTGAACGTATACAAATACTTGTAGACAAATTACTGGATTATAGCCATGCTGGGCTGATATTAGATATTATTGATATCTCAACAGAGACAAAGAAAATCTGGAAACGAATGTGGGTTATCTAGGCGTTTACAGGGCTTATGACCTGTCATTGGCTGGGTTAACTGGCCATTTGATGTACTACAACATTCCCGGTAAAAATTAAAAAGCAAATAAAATTGGAGAGACATCTTCAGGCGTCTTCTAGTAAGTAATTAAGTTCGGATGAACCTTACCTACACCAATAAAGTTAGATTGCCAAAAAAACTATCTTCTCAACAGATGTCACTATCGGAAAAAATATTAAAATCTGTCAAAAAACCAACTCACATGTGGATACTTCTGTACAAACTCAACATATATATAGAAGTTTCAAAAATTTGTCATATATGGTTGTCAGATGATAGGCGGAATGGGGAATGTTGTAGTACATCAAGTGGCCACTTAACCCAGCCAATGACAGGTCATAAGCCCTGTAAACGCCTAGATAACCCACATTCGTTTCCAGAGTTTCTCTGTCTCTGTTGATATATCAATAATATCTAATATTACAATATTTATTCAAAAATTTATTTTACTAAATCGACTCCAAATATGACGTAGATTCACTGGTTTCCGCTTGTACATCGAGTTTTGTTACACCATGTATACTAATGCCCGCTTTATATGGGACAGTTTCTTGTTCAGAAAACTGTGCAGTCTGTCAAACTTCTGTCAAAAGACACGCTAAATATGTGTATTTTTGAAACGCGATTGTAAGTTATTATCGTATGTTTGCTCTCAGGAAATTGTATATTTAGCTAATAATGTAAATATGTTATTGGTTTTTTTACGTATTTAAAAGCATACAATAAACCAATGTCTACTTAAACGTTTACATAAAAAACATTGACTGTCATGTCAGCTTAAATCTGACACTAGCAGCACACAGTTTTTCATGCAGTTTTAGCTTTATACGGGACCGTTTTTCAGACTGCACAGAAAACTGTGTAGTAAACTGTCCCATATATAGCGGGCTTAATTAAAAATCAACCCTTTTTTCTCTTCAGACTGTTGACGGAGACGATCCGTATGAGTACACTTCCGATGCGGAGGAAGAAATGGAAACCGAGGCGGCTGTGTCTTTCATCCGCGGTCCCGGCACTTCTGATGTGGACCAGCAGGTGCCCGCTGCCGCTGAGGGGAGGGAAGTTGGAACTATCACCCCACAAAGGTTTGTCTTTTGAAATTAGTCTGATAGATGTAATAGTGCAGTGAATTGTTATTTAATTATTTTTTTCAAGGGAGCAAGAGCGGAGAATCGAAAGCTTGATAATGTAAAAGGACTAACTCCAATTTTGTTAAAATCTAGTTTGTTTCTATTATATACAAAGCCATTCCAAATCAAGTTTGAAACCCATTACCACTGCTAAAAACGAGCTAATGTTGATGAAATAGACCGTGTTTAATTTCTACATACTGTAAACTTGCTTTTTGTTAGTTAGCTGTCGAAATATGAATGAAAAAAAAAAAAAATTGATACAGATCTACTTGAATAAAATGGGATCCATTTTGACATAGCCACTATATTGTCGGTGTCGGCAATCTTTTTAACAAACTTTCTCTGAGTAGCTAAATATGGATTTTGCGTGATAAAAAACTACGTTCTTATTGGTAGATGCACTCCTATACGTCCATTCAATCGGGGTTTTGTCCAATGAGGGCCAAGCTACATCATCCGACACATAACTGGGAAAGAAAACATGTACATATTTTAGAAAAAAACAGTTTTTTTCCTCAAAATTTTTGTTTAAACACTTATTTATTTATATTATTGATATCCCAACAGTCAGAAAAACTCTGGAAACGAATCTGGATTATCTAGGCGTTTACAGGGCTTATGACCTGTTATTGACTATTACAACATTCCCCATTCTGCCCATCATCTGATAACCATATATGTCAATTTTTTTAAACTTGTATATATTGAACTCGCGTTCGTAATATCACATTACAAGTGAATTTCTCACTGGTTACATCTGTTGAGAAGATTGTTAAGCATTTTTGGCAATCAATCTTTACTGGGTGTAGGTAAGGCTCATCCAAACTTAATTACTTACTAGAAGAGCGGGGATATGTGAACTAGTTATGTATGTGGACAATTTAGGTTTATTAGGAGATTCATAATTACGGTTACTGAACAGGTACATCCTAACGTGAAATGCAAGTACATATAAACATACAGTTCAATAGTAAAACTAGGATAGTGTTGGAAGGCCTTCCTAATGAGTAATTAACAGTATCTTAATATTAAACATGTGTAGGAGTTTCCCGTAACGGTGGTGTACACGTGGACTGGTTATAGCTGTCCCTGGGCTGGGGCCAGCCCACGGGACAGGAGCTGATGAAGACGGCGGCCTTCGCCGCTATCGGTGAGCGGAGCTGACACAGTATTATCCTGTGTCCCGTCGGGGATATATTTGGGTCTAGCAGCGTCGTTGAAGGGGTATGTTATACCCGGTGACACGGCATGATATACCCAGTGTCCAGATGCGGATACATTTATGAATCGCAGCGCCGGCCTGTCTACGCGACTGGCCGATGCGGTTTCGAGTGAGGGAAACAGGATTAGCCACGACCCGGTCGAACTGGGCCGGCCTCGCCGTGCGCGGCCTTCGGTCGCCATATGCGACTTAAATGACTTATATAGCTACCTTGGACTCGGCTTGTAGCAGGGCACGGAACTTGGTCGTGAAACATGGAACCTGGGCACTACGAAATGCTAAATTATACGTAATACGGGCTTTATGAAACTCCATCCGAGCCGGCACGCGGCGCGTAGCGCCGCGCCCGTCGCCTGGCGGGCGGATGTCAGAATGGGGGGAAAAGACGCCATTTTTGATGCCTAAGCATGTCAGTGGTGCCAACTTGGCCGCACTAAGAAAAGCCAAGATGGGTAACTTGAAGAATTAAAGGTTGGGGAGGTAGGTACCTAATTGCCCCATTACACTATGCTGGACTAATATCAGATTTTATTTATTTATTTGGATGTGTACATAGTGGGTTTATTAAAAAAAAAATATATATAATGTTCCCTCACTGGGATATCCTGTGCCAAGTATATCCTACGATTGTATGTAATTAAAGTAATGCGGTCATTAGTTGCACAGTATCACTGACGATATCATGTATTTCTAGAATGGCACTCTTCAAGACAACCCTCCACCAACTGTTCCGTGAGGAGCGAGCTCAGTCCCTTCCAGTCAAGAGAATCCGGACTTATGTCAACCAACAATTCCCTCACGACGAGTTTGGCAAGTCGGAGATGGATGCCGCCCTTCACAAGATGACGCAGGATAATCAAGTCATGCTTGCTGACGATATCCTATTCCTCATATAGTCGACCAGTTACCTCTGAATCCTTATACAGAATCTGTATTTCTTTGTAATATTTTGTATCGACAAATAAGTGAGATTTTAACTTTTAAAATATTTTCTGTTGATGGGTTATTCTTACTACTTATTTATGTAGGTATCAATTTATTATTTTTCTAAATCTGTTTTTCTGTCGATTGATTTCGGTAAACATTTGCATACCTATTTATCCTGTATAGAATAATTTTTAATTTGCAATCATTTATCAAATCGGTTCCAGTGCATTTTAGTATTTATAGAATCTCAGTAATACATATAAAATACCTACATAAATTTCAAATATATTATGTGTATTGTCAATCTTTTTTCCAGTATTTTTATAATTGCCCGATATATTTATAAATATAATAAATTACGCGCCTTTTGTATATAGAATTAATATTTTTGTATCTAAGAACTTTCCTATTACAAAAGAATGTAATAAATAATGTTTTTTTAAGAAGTGAGTTTTATCTGAAAGGTTAAAGCTGGATTTCCCTTTCTAACAGAGCGACTTTATTAACGAATATGTTTGACTCACAATCATCAAAGACATAAAAATGCTTCTGCTAAAAAAAGGACTTGCTCACACGTTGAGTGAATTTATGTTCCCTTTGATGTGAAAACCCGCTTAAGGAATTTTAATAGAAATCAGTGGCTTGTGGTGAATGTGAACGACCTTGAGACGGAAGAATCCCCACTCCGAGCGTTATGTTGATTGAACAATGCGTTCGCAGAAACAGATGGCCTTCCAGAGGAGTTTATGATAGGAGTATGTTGCCTCGCAAGACCCACTTTCGCGAATGATCACCACACCGATTTATTTATTTGAACATTTTGAAAGGCCGCTTTGGAAACTAACATGTACTCTGCCCGTACTCTCACTTCAAGGCATGGTTAGCATTCTCATACTATACTAAAATTGGAATTTCAACAATAGAATAGTCCACATAAAAATGGACCCCAGGTGTTACTACTGAGAAATTATTGCTTCTTAAAAAAATAATTCAATAGTCTACATCGCCACACAAATATAATAATATTATATCAAATAATAATAATGTTTAAATTTCTTCCTTGGACTAGGACCTTACAGTATGACAGGGAAGAAATTGATACTATCTATGTTAAATTAAAGATCATAGAATGTTGTATGATATTAATTTTTGTTCTTTTTTTTTATAAATAAATAAGTAAGTTTAGTGTAAAGATTAATTACATTTAAATACTTCTTTTGTTAAATACCTCTAAAGCAAATCTACAGCGATCCTCGCTAAAGTGAATACTCGAATGCATGTCCACTTCCCATGTACAATCTGACGTTTTCGCACAAGTACACTTTGGTCTGGACTTGGTCGCTCGTAGTGGATTAAAACTTGTATTAATTTTGTATGGTTAAACGAGCTAGGAATGCAAATCTGAATTTAACCCTCCGCCATTGCATTGAAGCAATCCATGCATAACAAAATCTACACTGAATAATTAATGACATCCGTTAAATAAATCAAAATATTGCACTTGGCGTTTTCACTAATCTTAAATCATAACACTCCTTTAACCACCGGAATATTTAAAAATTTTTTATTTATCTTGATATCATACGTATAAAAGAATGTAAGGTAATTACTTTAGAAATAGATATTTTACCCTGCTAGATTACAGAATTTTCAACCGAACATTTGTAGATTTTGCAGTAAACAGTAGGACTATATTTAATGAGTCCTATCAGCTTTCGAAAAAATTCAAATGCGTTATTATGACATACAGATGATACTATTTACACACTGATGATAAATACAATGTATATGAAAAATAAAATGTGAAAATTTTATGTAGTCAACACATTATGTATGGGTTAACATCATCCGGCTTCCGATGAACTGTTCACATCACAGTAACTTTCAGGGTTAAGATAGTGTGGTGTATTTAGATTAAGCTTGTAGTTGTAATGTAGTGGGGGGGGGGGGGACACGCTTGTTGGTTTTAGGTTCCTCGGCTGACCCGATATGTGTGGAGGGTTAATTGTGACGTGGGTGTCTCTAGTTGTTTTGGTTTGCAGTGGCGCCCATTGGTGGGGAATCAGAGTACACTACTGCCACGGCACCCACGAACAAAGCTGGCCCCGTACGGACGGCGTACCCGGACCTTACTTCCTTCGTATGCTTTCCCCAGCTAGCGCTGCGGTCTCTCACAACTAGGTCTGTTGAACCTTACATTATACATACTAACGTAGCCTCCTATCCTAGGGACTGTTACCATAGACTTGTCCTTCCTTAAAATGATCCCCAATAGTTTCAATTATATTATTGGTTGTAACGCCATAGCAGCTTTTACATAGACATTTTGTAATGAATACACATTAGGTAGCTATTCATTACCGCCAGAGATTGCATCCAGACAATGTTCCCATAAAATGCACCTAGGATTTGAGTGCAACAACATCAATTTTGTTCAAAATACTTGTTAAGCAGTGCGTAGCTTTATTAGTATCTCGGAGTGTTAGCACTGTTAATTGGTCGATGCATTGGCTACAGTAAAATAGTGCAATATTACGGGTAACTTGAACATGTTATGTTTCACTCAAAGGGCCCCCGCGCGTTAGGCTGTTAAGCATTTTTTTGTTATCGTGGTTGGTTACATATATTCGTGATATTCTGTATTTATCATCTAAAGGGACATGGATATTTTCAGGTCGATGAAGGAAACATCACTGGTGACAGTGTACGGGCTCACGCAGTACAAGGACCACCCATACCCTCAGCGACCAGGAGAAGCCGAGAAGGCGCGCCGGCCTGGGCTGCTGCCGCGCTACTCCGAAGTCCGTGGTGTGCGACCGCCGTACATGGTGGACCGCTGCTAGCCGGAGGACCGCGATGTGCAGCTGGAGGCAACTATACAGTGCTCTGCCCAGCAAGCAGTTCGGCTTCACAGCTGGAACCTCTCAGAGTAAACTGAAAGGAGGGCACTGCACTGGTGTTATGGACCCTACATTTCTTTTCTCCCCGTCCAATGGAATAAGCTTCTCTTGTTACCTTTGTTATTATTTATTTTAGTTCTTCGTCGACCAGTAGAGTCTACTGGCTTTTTATTCTCTGTTCATCAAATTTGTAGTGTAATGTTAGAATTCACTGGACCAAAAGACTTGCAAAATAAATATTGTAAACATCATCATGTTGATTATAATATATAATTAGAATTCCAATGGAATCTTAATTATAAATATAATTTTGATTTTGCTATTATTAACTTAACATCCGTCTATTTCATACTTAATAGACATGAATTTTGCGTTCCTTGCCATGTGATCTGATTTGCGTTAAGGTCCATCTTTCTGTGTATGATTATAAAGTTTTTGTAACCAACATCGAGTTTTTTCACTGAAATCGTTTATCTCATTTCTGTCATATTTTATTGGATACGACTTAGTAGCTGTGCATGATTATCAAGAGTGTAGATAAAGTATTTAATACCCAACTTGATTATTAATTAAGATTTTATACATGAAAGATAACTATAAACTAAATTGTAAATTGAAAACAGGACGATCCTGATTGCCCACAAACATCACGCAGCTCATCTAATGGTCTTCTCAACCTGGATGATATGCCGTGAGGACATCGTGATGTTGCAAGGAAGATGGCTCGCCGTGTTCCAACATGGACCATCTTCGAGGCTGCTCGGGAACCAAGTCGCTGGCGCCTCCTTCCACTGGCCACTGGACTACATCAAGAAGGGCCTTACTTTGTGCCTGCTGTCTCGGAGGGGTTGAGAAGGTGCTCCTAATGGAAACCCTCTATAGAGGGTAAATTTTAGAATTTTAAAAAATTTAATGTATATGTAACGCATTGTGTAACCTCTCAATATCAGACCAAATCCTCTCCCAATGTGGAGCAATGGAATAATGCAAACATGTCTCCAGGCCAACACGATTGGCCGCCAGCTAACCGTGCATCCTACCAGTCAAGATCCACTACGTCACCCACAGCTTATGACGCAAACCGCCGACGTCATGTCAAACAGTGGCTGACCAGGCATGCCAACAACCTGTTGCCTTTGAAAAAAAGTCAAGCAGGGTTTTAGGACATCATCGGGAGGCTTACGTAGTATTATGTTGGCCCTACCACAGTCCGAAAACGCCTATATGTATTTCCCTCACACGTGTCTTATTAAATTTTTTTATATACTTACTTGTTTTCTGAAATCCAACTTTATCAATTGGTCCGGTTCCATCGTTTGTACTTACTTATACAGTAAAAAAATTGCTTCTTTAGTTATTATTTTATTAAAAATATTATTATCATTTAAATGTGTTTTATTTATAAATGAAGTCCTTTGTCTCTTTCTCGCAATGTGATGGTTAGCTATGAATGAGTAAAAATAGTCAGGAGATATATTAATGTCGCTGCAGATATGCGACCTCCTCTGTGGCCCAAGTCCCAGCTCCTCCGCTATGTGCTGCCTCGACAGCCCCCAGGCACCATCACCCATCCACAAAGGCCGGGCCTCCAGTGCGGTGGGGCTCACCCGGCGGCCGTCAACACCAGATCAGGAGATCACGTGTGTGTGAACAGGTGATGTGTTCATGGTCTAAGTCCATATTTTTTATTAAAATGTCCATTTGTTCCTTGGTACTTTTGTCCTCCTCATGTCCCCACCCCGTGGCAGAAGTAACTCGGTAAGAACGTCACCTAGAGAACCATTCATCGTTTCGATCAAAAAGTAAAAGTGAAAAACAAGATTTTAAAGAGCAAATTTTGGAATGCCTTTTTAAGAGAAAATTTTTTGGGCCCCCCTTTTTTCCCTTACTGTTCTTGGTTGACTTTGGTAAATGAACAACGTGGGAATTTATTTACCCCTATTTTTTACAGCAAAAGTGAAAGCCCTTGTTTTCCCGTCCAGGGCAAAGTTCGAAGAAATTTGGAAAATTCCAAAAAGT
>JAGVSP010004248.1:0-17229 GCA_022494985.1 Micrasema minimum
GTTTAAAGTGTTCAATTAATCCCCAATTTTTATTGGAGTTGGCTGAATTATGTAATACTTTTTTATATATACGATTGACTGATTGAGCACCCCTGGTGTAGGGGTATAGGGTGGTGGTACATATTATGTATGTAGAGGGTGTAAAGTGTTTTGTATGGATTGTAATGCAAGTTCAAGATTAAAAGTTCAAAGAGTTCAAACTTCTGCATTGTTGTTATAAGGTTCCAAGATATCAAATTACGATTTACGCATGACAATATCGTAAAACGTGTGTAAATGTCATTTGATACGCTTGTACTATTTTACCGTTTAAAAAATATTTTAGAAATTGTATTTTCGAGATTTGTTTACTTACGGCCATTTTTGTAGATAAAACTTTGCAATATTAATAATAATAATAATCATATCAGCATCATCTTTGATACAGTAGGTATACCTACATAAAACAAAAAAGAAGAAAAACAAGATCAGAATCAAATAAAATAGAATAATTAATAAAACGGAAAAAAAACAAAAAATATTATGTTATTCATAAAAAATAAAATAAAATGAAATAAAATAAAAAAGATAATAATGTGATAATGTGGAAAACAAAAACAAAAAGGACTCAAAGTGGTCGAAAATTTAAAATCTTCGACCAATGCTTCAAGAGTGGGCCGTCCGCGTACAGCAGCGCGGCTTGAACCATCCCACTCCTGCACCCAAACAGCTGACTCCTGACGTTGGCCACTTTAAAGCGCACCGTGGCTTCAAAGTAGTTTATTCCTGAGATAGCAAACATACCGGAAGCACACATAATAATTTTACGCCGACTAATTATTTTTAACAATACATTAATTATTTACTTAAACTATTATTGTCCTAACATTACATTTTTAATAGCCACATTTGTGCACTTTTAATAATATTTTGTGAAGTATTAATTTAGTTACACAAACAAAAGAAGAGATGATGTGTCAGAAAAAGGGGAGTTTAAAAAGTATGTAAATACCTATTACTAAGCACAGATGATAATGTATTTTTGCATGCAAGTTGTTTGTTTTTTTTCCCAGATACAATTCATTACAATTTTTATATGACTTCCCGATTTTAATTTTCCGCATTTTAGAATTCAATTTGTTGTGCGGTCCAGAACGAAATAGTCTGAAGAAGAAAAGCCCCTTTAGTTAAGCATTTCTGCGAATAATGAAAAATATAAAAGAAATGGAAAAAATGATTTCCAAAACAATTCAAATGAAATTTTAAAAAAATAATAATACTGTATGAAAAAAAAAACTAACCAATCCTAAAAAAGTAGAGTGAGAGTGAAAGGAACAAAATGTTAACAATCATCTTTTCCTGATGGAATACTCAGAAAGGATAGATCGCCACCGTACTCTATTCTGGTTTAAAAATGAGCACTTTACGAGGGACCGAAAACTGTATTGTCTGTCAAAAGACAAGCAAAATATGTAAATTTTTTAAGAGCGATTGTAAGTTATTATCGTATGTTGGTACACGGGAAATTTTAAATATAGTTCATATTTTTTAGTTTAGAACCGGGTTGTGGTCTAGTGGTAGATTCGGGGATTCCGGATTAGAATCTCTAGCACAACTTGTTTCCTGATTTCTGGCACAATTATTTCCGACTATCTGAAAGCAGCCCAAAATTAAAATATTCGAGTATTTCATATGAGCTCAAATGTTTCTTTTAAAAATAAAAAAAAATGTAAATATGTTATTTGTTTTTTTACGTTTTTAAAAGAATTCAATATATCAATATCTATAATTATGAAATTAAACAACTTTTGTTTTAAACTACTTTTTATTTTTTAACACTAATTATTATACAAATCCCTGATGAAGGAGTAGTGTCTCCGAAACCGGTTGGAGTGTGTTAAAAAACATTAACTCTCAGGTCAGCTAAACTCTCAGGTCGCTAAACGTCGCGCCGACCATTCAATATTCCGTACGATTTTCGCTTTATACGGGACAGTTTGCAAACTGCACTAGAAACTGTACAGTTAGTTTTCTGTCCTGTATAAAGTGCGCTTTACTGTGTTTCCTTCATTGCGCACGCGCGCCGATAATTTAAATGTGTACACGTATGTTTTTAAACAAATATTTGTATTTGTATTTTGATTAGATTTGATCACATTCAAAGATGCAACTACAAAATCAGTGCAGTGTCTCTCAATGCAAATTCTTGATAATTGAATAATCCTATCTTAAGGTTGTTCCGGAAGTAATTTATCGGAAGTCGGAACGGTTTGGTTCCCGCGCGTGCCAAGACCCATTTCCGGCCGGAATTAAGCCTAATTGTAATTTTGAACCGCCTAATTGTAAATTTAGCCCCCATTTCCTCGACACTCGGGGGACCCTGGGACCAGGAGCCGCTGGAGGGAGAACTAGAAGAATGCTCTCCGCTGGAAAAGCCATAATCCAGGAAATGAGAAAAATGTATTCAGATGTATTTGTTTGCATTTCCTCGTTTCAATTATTTCTTAATTCTTGATGCATACATTCGTCATAATACGCAGATTTCACGATTAAAAATAATAGTACTTTGAGCACATTATTATATCATTTGACTTGTACTATCAATCTACTCGGCTCGAGGTTTCCCAGTGAGTGAAATGTGGGGCTACCAGGATTAGTTGCCCTGGTGGTTATGGTTTTATGTGGGTGCACAGAAATGAAAGATACTTACAGTTTTACAGCGCACATTTATTACACAGAATTTAGAAACAAATACAATGAACTTAACTAATTAAACTACGATTGAAATGGATAATGGAAATGAAAAGTGAATCTAGTTGCCCGCAATTTGGTGGCAAGAAATGCGCAAAAACGACGTCTTGTCACGCAGAAGGCCAAAATATCTCTCAGCTATTGTCCGAGCGTGTTCGGTGTAGCTCGGCCCGTTCGTTCGTCTCGCGTCGCCCGCGTGACGTCATTTCTTCCGCCACAAACGCATTAAAAATATGTTATGTATACCCAGAATCAGTGAGAAGTATTAAATAAAATAACTTAGAAAAAATGAAGAATATGGTACCTACTCGTAGTCCCTGTTATTTAGCTGTGAACCCAATTCCTTATAATTATTATATTGTATTTTTTTATGGTTTGCTTAATAAAATACAAGTACAAAATTATACACCGAAAATACAAACATTGGTTTAAATTTACCACAAATACTGATTTGAAAATAACTAAATTCAGCCAATCTTGACAATTTCTCTAAAGCGTTAGGTATCGGCTTTGATGGGGTGTGGGTGGGGGTGGGGTGGGCGTGTGGTGGAGATGGTGAGTAGTATGAGAGTGGGAGGAACAAGGGAGGCTGTAGAACAGATTACTATTACCTGTAGCTAATAAATAATGAATGACTCAAGGCTTTCCCCAGAAGGGTAGAACAAGGAACCAAACTTGTACAAATACTAGTAAAAGTAATGAAAGCACTAATGCGAATCTCAAATGCGGTTCAAAGAAATACTCCCTTTAAAAATTGTACAAAAAAGAAACGTATAAAATAATATATTTCCTTATAGATCTATCTGGTTTCCCTTTTACGAACGAATTAATCTTTCTTTTTTATTAAGAATATATTTTTATAAATTAATAACCTAGGTATATAAGAACATGGCCATGAAACTAGAAATAAAAATAAAATAAGGCTACCATTCGAAAAAAAACTAAGTCGCAAAATTCTCTGATGCACCGAGCAGTGAAAATGTATGAAGAAATTCCAGAAGAGATAAAAAAAGAAAAAAAAGTGTCTTTATTTAAGTCTAGATTGAGAAAAAATATATCTCAATTAATACTAAATAATTATGTTTAAGGTTTTGCTATTTTTATAAAAACTAATAAGTGTTTATATTAGGACATACGTAAAAAACTAGGTATATACTATTTTAAGAACAAAAAAATAAATAAGGTTAGTGGATCAGGTTATATGGAGAAATTAAAAGTTTTCATTAAAAAATAGTTTTGATGCTTGACGGAATTACAGCGTATCGCACAAAAAGATATAAATTTATTGTATCAAACGTTTGTTAATGATGTATTAATTGTAATGGACTATAGAGGCGGATAACTATTTTTAATATCTACTAAATTTATAAGTCCACCTAAATGAACGTATTTCCAACAAAATGAAGCAAATTTACCCTTTACCAGAAGTTTGTGAAAGTTATTTCAGATTTTCCGTTAGTCAGCTTCTCCTAGATAGGCTGTTTACTCGAGTTGGTGTCTGCCGCCCTGGCGCATGGCGCGGCGCTTTATTACCGCCCAAACTTGGGGCGGCAGAAGAGGAATGGTAAGTATGCAGATATTAAAAACGTCACATCACCCGCCAAACTTGCACGCGGGAAAGAAGTTGAGCGCCTAATGAAAATACGGGCCTTTCCGAGGTTCATTTGGGAAGTAATCAAAGGCGGAAGGAACAGCAACACAAGATGAGAAACTATCAGCTAACACCTTTTAAAGCAGAAACAATAATAATTACAACACAGAACCAAGGGTCGACAAAAATTATTCTTAGTGATTTATTCTTTTTATTGATCTAGACTCTAGACGGTAATCGTACCCTTCGTGGTGCAAATCTAAAATCACATTAACAAGCTAAGAAATAAAAAAGAAATATCGCGTACCTTCGAAACATTGGGAGGGTCCGATGCCTTGCAGGAAACCCGCTTGCACAGCGCGGGTGTAAACTGTGCGCCTCTCGATTTAAGCTTAGACTATGATGTTTGTGTGAAAGCACTAAAAATAAAGAATTGATATGAGTCAAGGTCCGTATAAACCAAGACAAAAAGAATTTCAGAGAAGTGACATTCCATACTTTAAAAATACTACCGTGTCTGAGTTGTCTAGTTACCCACTACGTCACTAACTACGTCATCAATAGGCATCTACGTCATCACTAGACATCTACGTCACACGTTTCGTGAATTGGCCTAAGTGCTGGAGTCTTTAGGCTGTGGAATTTGATAATAAGTGGCGTTTTTAAATTAACCTTATTGAGCGTATATTTTTAGAAAATTTGTTTGGAAACGCTCTTTCTTGTGAATTCTTCTTCAAAGTCGCGTAATAGATAAATCTTGTTTGAATATAAAAACGTTAGGTTGATAATGTAAACAAAGTTATAAAGAAGTGTAATTTATAAGCTCATAACCTAGATTAGTATACTCGTAATTATTCAGACATTAGTTTTATCGCTCGATATGCAGGTAAATTTAATTATGAGCATATTTTAAAGGCAAGTGATAGACAAAAGTGAATTATTTTTTAGTAGATATTCCAAAATACATTTCAAAAATCATTAGGTTTCCAAGCCTTGAGAAATTCCCTTTAAATTCATTGGCAGATTGAGAAACGCACCTGAATGTCTAATAGCACATTTAAAATTCCTAACACATCAATTTTGACACAACCCTTTTATTAAGTATCTCTGAAAGTTTCCAAGAATTTCATTTCAAATATATTATCTGCCGTGTTGAAATCGCAAATCTAATTTGAGTATTAGCACGTAAATGAATTAAATCCTTATCATTTTTTGATTGATCAAATATTTCATTAACTGCTTTTTAAACATAATTTAATTATTAAAATTATGGTTGGTACATTGTTATCGATTTATATTAAATATACGTAAATATACACACTGGAACTTTAAGCAAAATATTTTTGTTATAATTGTCTTTTAAAAAAAAATTGTGTGAAATTTTTAATTCAAATTCAAATATTAATTATGGCGTAGTGCTACATTTGAAATACAATATGTATTTAGAGGCAAAATAATAGCCCTAAGGGAAAACTTTATAAATAATTCACTGATAATAATCCAAACCACAGCAATAAGCGTATTTATACAGTTGTTATACTCGTAAGTAAAAATTATATAGCTGGTATGAAAACCAGGTATAAAATACATAGCCAGGATCCTGGATTATAGTAAAAGTCACCCTAAGTACGGTAAGGCGTAAGGCCACGTGTTGCGGGGATGTTGTGACGAATTATAAAGTAACTCCAACAATTAACATAAAAGTTAAACAACTCTAACTACCTCCAGCGGAGTTTAACTATCTTGACATGCCGTAAACTTTATTTCTAGTACATTTAAAAAGCTCTTCTTCCAAAGTTTACAAGATACGCATGTCTCGGATTAGTTTACATATTCCTAAGTGTTCTCTTTAAATACAACAGATTAAGGGATGTTTACGAATAAGAAGAGATTATGAAAGCTTTCACAGTTTGTGGAACTTAGCCCCGCGCTTAGAATGACGAGTTACTTGTTTGAAACTTGGCAAATGAAATACTTAAACAGAAATTATTTTTATCATTGGGATGCGTATCGACTCAAAATATTACGTTATTTGTATCAATTAAATCCCAAAACTGGCACACGTGATAAGTTATAAAGTAATAAATAAACTTTATTATTATACAATCTGTAACAAAACTCGATGTATAAGCGGGAAACCAGTGAATCTACGTCATATTTAGGGTCAATTTAGTTTTCGAGAAAATTAAATTGATTTACTTGATAATTTGATTTAATTGATTTATATAATTTACTTAGTCAAATGAATACTAAAGAAAACAAGTGAGAACAGAATTTTATGAAGAATTTGTGCAATTTTACTCAATCTACGGTACTTAGGAAAGCTTTTACGATAATTTTTTTTTAAAGCTCAGATTTAAAAGTCATATTACATAATCGACTCCAAATATGATGTAGATTCACTAGTTTTAGGGTTGTACTACTTGTAATAATTTGACACTTCTGTAGAGTTCTTCATCCAGTTTTCGCTTTATACAGGACAGTTTGCAAACTGCACAAGAAACTGTACAGTTTACTGTCGCTTATAAAGTGCGCTTTAGGTATTGATTTGATAAAGTTTCCTTTAACTTTCTTCTGTCTACACTGTTCACGCTGTATAAAGTGCAAAGCTGTGCAGAGTAAATACCAAAATTTAAATAAAACTATTTATAAATACCACATGTTGATCCACGGGACCTCATACATGGTAGCCCAACGTGATAGCCACGAGCGGACAATTAATTTCATTGAATTTTTAGTTTAAAAAATTAAAATAGTAGTTTTATCAAAAAATGAAGTATGAATAAATTCTTAAAATTATAAGAGGAACGATGGATATCAATTCTATAGTACACAGTAAACAGTAGGTAGGAACTTGAAGTTGAATTGTTTTTATTTTAAAAAGAAAAGCTGAAAAAAAGTTTTCCTTAACACCAGTCAAGCAAAAAGAAACGTGCCAATTTTTATGGTTCACTTTGTTCAGTAAAAACCTTTCTTCGCGATATTAAACAACGTTTTTAATGCTAGCTTTTTGCAGTATTAGTGCTCGTACCAGAACACTTTATTAAAGAGTTTGCTGGAAACTGTTTGTGAAAAAACCTTATTTAGTGCAGACAGGAACGTTTACAGGGCTTAACGTCACCTCTGATTTTACACACAGATTTATACGTTCTAATAAGGAGCTTAGTTTTATAGAAGCTAAAAGAAAAGTGCAGCTTCCAAGCGAATGCGATTCAAAAATATGTTACGTATTTTGTAGTTGGTTTGGTAAGTGTATTACAAATAATAACGTCAAGAGTGGGTAGTGGGTATGAATAGAGAGTCGAGTATAAAGGTGGTAGTAGTCGTGTATACCTTGAGGGTTCACCTCAAAGTATCGCCGCCCTAATAAGTGTTTTCTTTAGCAAAATTATGCTCCCGATATTAAATTCCCGCCACGCATGATCGTTATTTGTACCAAGTACTGAGATGCTCTCCCTCGGGAACTCTTCTTGGGGGTGGTTCGTCAAGGGTAGATAAATTTATTTTATTAAAATTATATTTTTACTTGGTTTTTTCAGTTCTTATTTTATGTGTTTATTTAAGAACCACAAATAAATACTTGATTAACTTGACTTGGATCGGGATTTAAAAAAAATATTTGCGAAAGCTGAAATCTGCATTCAGGTAAATCGGAAAAATAAGAAAACCTCTCTTTTAAATCACCGTATTTTAAGAGACGCATTTTAGTAATTTTAAGTGATTTTAAATTGGAAATAAAAACCAACCTAACTAACTAACTAACTAACCATCACGCTTTTCCCCCGTAGGGGTAGGCAGAGAGGATAGAACGCCATACAACTCTGTCCTGACAGACTTCCTTTGCTTCCTCTACATTCATACATCTTCTCATGCACATACGCCGGTTATTCCGACTACTTTCAAGTACTTGCCGTACTTGGTCATGCCATGTCTTTCTTGGCCTTCCGCGGCTTCTACATCCAAGCACACTTGCATTTAAACTTCTTTTAGCCGTTCTTTCATCACTCATTCGCTCCACATGACCAAACCATCGTAAAAGCCCTTTCTTAATTTGGTCGATAGTGCTTATCTCAGCCTTGCACTCTGCTCTAATTTCGACATTTGTACACCTATCATACATAGTCTTACCACACATTCAACAGCATTCAGTCTACTTTCATCCTTCCTTTTCCAACACCACCAACCTCACAGAAACAAATTAAATGCCATTTACAAGATTTAAAATTTGTAATGAAGGTAAGTAAATACAATAAAGCCACCTCCTCATATTTATCTTCGAAAAATCCTCTTTTACTTTTGTTAACCCTAGAAAGTTAAACTATCGTAAAAATTACGAGTGCATTTTGCTTTTGTTTTTAAATGGCACAACCAACCAGTTCCGCCACTTAATGCCACATCATCACTTAGTGTTAGGCATGCACTATTGCAGATTTTGCTCCGCTGTTGAATTTGTGGGATTTGCCGTCCGTCGATAGAAGGATGACAACGGTATATTGCTGCCACTGCAACACGACAATCTTCGCATTGCATTGCGAAAAGGGCTGTATCGACTGCGTTAAGGACTTGCAAATTTCACACAATTTGACACAAGCATGTTTGTAATCAGGTGTTTTTACTAACCACTCAAGCGACCGCCCAAATACCTAAAAATAGCTGTGGCGTCCCCATACATTATTTTCCCCCATACATTATGTTCTTACTTTTTTTTTGTGTGAAACTACTCTTGAGGTATATTTATACGAAAACGGCGCTACATAAATTATACATAATAATAATAAACATAATTACTTTTTAAAAATAGATAAAACAATCGACCATTGATTGAATTCATCATCATCATCATCTCAGCCCGTTGAGGTCCACTGCTGGTCATAGGCCTCCCCCTGCCGTCTCCACTCCTCCTGATCCTGTGCCGTCCCCATCCACTGTCTTCCTGCAGACTTCCTGATGTCGTCCACCCATCTCATCGGTGTACGTCCTTGAGGAGGCCTCACCACCACCAGAGGCTGGTTCCTCGGTCTCCGCACCAGAACGCGTTTCGTCCATCTGTCGTTCGTCATTCTGGCAATGTTACCGGCCCATTTTTACTTCAACCAAGCAATTCGCTGCACCACGTCGCAGACTTTTATCTGGCGTCGGATCTAATCGTTCCTTTTTCGGTCTCTTAATGTTATTCCAAGCATAATCCTCTCCATGCTCCTCTGTGCAACTTGCAACATATGGGAGGATTGCTTGGTCAGAGTAATTTAGATTGAATTAGAGTAAATAAAACTATTAAACAATACCGAACAAAATTTTACTTTAAAATAATTAATTTTTCTTTGAAAGATAGAAAAAATCACAATTGCTATGTGCATTCATCAAATCACTTGAAAAATAAATGGTAGAACATCCGAGTATAATAATATATATTATATTTTTAAATCTATCTACATAGCAAGCAGTTTGGCGAAAGTAATAATAAATGTTTGTCTTCCTAGTTTTCATGAACCACCCTTAAGAGAGGGAAGGCGGGACAAAAACCTTTGAAAATTTATGTAGCAAGTAATTGAATCAAAACCGATTTCACCATAACTTCTTACACAGGAGAGGGTTGTTTTTTGGGGTAATTTTAAGGCAATCGCGGCATCTTTGTTCGTCCTTATTGTAAACGATTTGAAGCATCTTAGAAATTACTTGTACCTACTTCAAGTGGCTGCCATGTCGATAGATTAACCCGTTGTTTGCTAACGGTATAAAATTATTGATGGAAATATTTTTATTTGACTTTATTTTTAGTAGGTATCTAAGTAGGTAGGTACTCATGTCAAAGTAATTTATTCAAATTGAAGCGTTTAATTTACCGTTTTAAAAACTATCGAGTTTTTTTTAGTCAAGCACAACTTTCCTGATTTTTAAAAGCTGTTAATTTTTAAAAACCTCTCAAAATTCGGAAGTTAAACTAGGTCCACAATCCTACATAAATATTTTTTGAAAATATGCTTATTTAAAGTTGCCTCAGTGCGCTTAAAGGGTTAAGATTAATTTGTACGTAGCCACGACAGGAATTTCTGATATTGAGTAGAGAATAAGGGTTTATGTTATCTTTACTGCCGCTGTCCGCTTTAGTGTGATATATGTTGAGGATCAATTAAAGGGTTATCAAACCAGACTTGTTTTGGGCGGACGAATATTCATTCTACACAATATGGAGTCTTGTTCTTATATAATATCATTCGAACAATGAAATAGAAAAAATTAATATGATGGTAGAAACCTATAATTCTTATTTGTTTAGTTTAATAGAAAATCCGTATAATTTATTTAAATGTTAAAACATCAAATTATAATGTGTTCATAATTATAAGGATCAACACATTTGAGTATAAAATGGATATAATTAAGTCTAAACAATTTTTTGGTCAAGATTTGGGCATTTTTTATATCTCTATTTATTATGTACAGTATATTTTCCACTTATTTTCATTTAGTAGGCAATAAAATAACGAAATAAAGATGTAGAATGTTTATTCCTTTACATAGCATTTTTGTGTATATTATAAACCCGTGTTTTATTGCTTAATTTTTGACGTGATAACGTCTAATAAGTCGATGAACGCCGGCTGCATACACGAAAAAGCATCACTCATTGTCACGTTCTGCCTGAGCCGAGTGTGCAAGCGAGGGCGCGGAACAAGCGATAGAGAGGCACGATCGGCCTAAGCGTTCGGTACGCATCTATCTCTCTTCCGAGTCCGAGTAGAAGGGAGACAGCAGCAGCACACATGCTACAAAGTGAAAGTGAAATTGACGAGTGCAAAAATTTTTTAATTTATGGAAAAATTTTAATTTTCAATTAACTCCTGCTTTGTATTTGATACAAAATAATGATAATTCAGTAATAATAATTCAATTCAATTCATAAAAGTTTGCTATTTTTCATCAATGTTTTCTTATGACGTTATCACGTAAAATTATCGTCCGTAAACCGACTTTACAGACAGCAAAAAGTTTTTTTTTTTGTAAGAGATTTCACAATAAATTTGTTTAAAATCCAAATAATACACGTTTAATATCCTTTGTAAGTTGTTCCTACTTGAGTTGCGTCAACTATAAACGCAGTTGATCACTCCAAAGTGAGCGGTTAGCGCGACTCTAGGTGAGGAGTACTTTAGCTGAGTACGACTCAAGTCGAGATGAGTAGTCTCCGGGACGAGTAGTCTCCGAGAAGAGTAGTCTCCGAGACGAGCTGAAATTCCCGGATGAGAAGCGAGTGGTGTCTTGACAAGCAAACAGGGAGACGTTCTCCATTATTACACTAACTTCCCTCACTAAACACTTACAGCTGTCTCTGTATTAGCCGAAAAGTGCAAAATTATTTACAATTTTTTTAATAGTGTAAGCGGTGGATATTGTGTCGTATGTCAAAGTAAAAGTATAAAAAAAATAATTAATTAAATGATTAACTCTCGCTCAGTTTTTTTCCCATAAATTTATTTTCTTCTTCTTCTTTTGCCACGTTCGCTCCTATGTGGAGCACGTGGACATCACTAGATCCCTCCAGGAGACCCTGTCACCAGCCAGCTCTCTCGCCTCCTCCCACGTCAGGCCCGCATCCATCAGCTCCGCCGAATACAGCCGTAGGATGGTCATCAACGGTCTGCCAGGACGGCGGGATCCTGCAGGCGTAAAGAATTGGCAGCTCGGGTTCAGGCTCTCCCGAGGCATCCGGAGAACATGCTCAAGCCAGGTTTATCGCCGCATCTTCACGACTCCAGTTGTTGGAGGTTGCTGCGTCCGTTCCCTAACTTCAGCGTTGGTTAAAAGGGTTATTTTTTTTTTGAAGATAAAAATGTGCAGTTTATTTAACTAAGCCGGGAATAAGCAACGTAATTTGTAGAAAAAGTCAACAAAGGATGAGAAATCTAAAAATGAAAATTTCTTTGTTTTACAGCAGTTTTCTTCCTCTGAATAATATTAACAAAAATAAGTTCATCCTACATGCGTGGTAAATAAATGATCCTAAAGTTTAGTTAGCCTTTATTCACTAGAAATGTACCCAGTACAAGGAATTGTTTCAGCTATGTTATTTCAGGTACCTTATGTAAAGTTAGTTAAACCGTTTGATCCAACAAAGTAATGTCAACGACCGGAACGTTCCTCACCTCAAGTAAAGTTAAACACCGTAAACGAGTGCATTAACTCTGAATTACGCTGAGATATTTAAATAAGGCTCTATTCCCCGCAGACATTAGCGGGCGTTCCTTCCGTATCCGGGATCTGGCGGATATCCGCCTGTCACACGGCCTTTGGGCGGCATGTCCGCTTCCGGTGGTGACGTCAGGGGGATGATTAGATCAGGTGGGAATGGAGAAAGACATGACGATGACAGTCAACTACAGGACATGTAGTTAAGGAAGGCATTTATTATTCTAATATCACTTTAATCGTCGCACAAACACTTCAGTACCGACAGCTAATCTCATAAAATACGTAAAATAACAATGTAAAAATTTCATAATTATATTTCAATAATTTCAAAACACTCATTAAAATGCTTGGTTCATCTTTATCAAGGTTGGTACACTTTCACATCCATACATTTATTACAAGTTCCAAGTATTTTTATTTCAATTTCATGTTAAAGTTATTTTAGATAATTAATAAAAATATAAATTATTGTATTAAAATATTTCAGTACCTAGATACTATACTTCGTTTAATATTAGGTACCTACTTATGATGATATAACTTTTTATTTTCCAGTTGTCTCTAAACGTCTTAAATACGAGGTAGAATCCGAGCCGGTGGATTCAAAAAAATGATAATGAAAATTGAAAAATTAAAAAAAAAAAAAAAAAAAATTGAATACATGTGTGCAGTTCACACCAGGTAGAAGTGAAACGTTAATAAAACTAAGCTGAGAGAGAATGAGATAAATGCAGTATCAGGAGTGGGATAATTATAGGATTTATTTATTAAAAATATTGGCACTCAGTTGATAATTTTTTTTCATTTTATTATTCATGATCCATGTCTTCAATTTCTACAAGTGAAACGAGCGGCTTATGATAACTAAAGGATGAGACAAAAGTTTTTGTTTTGATTTTATCAATATATCTGTGAAATACCGCGTCAAGGCGCCTTCTCCCTCGGTTTTGCTACAAAAATTTTTGGGAGTCGAATCTACCTCTTCAGATACATGAATAGAACAAATTCTGTTTTATAGCCTAGGACCTCCACATTATAAAAGTATAAGGGGTGCCGGCGATCAACTGGTAGATGTATCTGATGAGGTAGATGGAACTACTGTCAGCCGGCGGAAACTGTGTTCTATCTCATTCTCTCGCAGGCTAAATCCCATAGATCTATATGTTTGTCTCTTTTTAGTGTCGCTTTTTCGTTTCATAGAGTTTCAAATCACCCCCAACGATTCTAAAGAAGTTTTCACTTCAAAAAATATAAATTAAATAGCATTGAAGCGTTTTTCTTTGTTGTTCAGCCGTATGGTGTTTGATTCCACCTCAGATCATGGATGCTTCAATTCGAACAGAGACGACAGACGTCATCATAATCATCATCAATCCATTTCCAATTGATGATGCTAATGTACATGTACTTGTAATGTAATACGTAACGCAATGGCTAAGATGCTGGACTCACGATATGTAAGTTCCGGGTTCGATTCCAGGTGAGACCACAATAATCAAACAGGTGTTTTTTTTCTTAAGTCTGGGTGTTTGTGGTGTTGTTACCCCTGTAATTGGACCCTCTGGCCTGTTGAGGTGGTCAAAATAATAAAAAAAAAAAAATTCTAGGCTAAGTGATCGGCCGCCAATTCCTGTACGTCCGTCAATAGCTTACGTTAGAGCAACGGGACGTGGATCCATCTCGGAAGGACAAACAGGAATTCCGAAAATTTACAATGTTTTTATTTTTATTTTGATGGTGTAGAGACATTACTACTACTACTAATACTACTTTCCCATGAACCCGCGACCTCATGCGCGGTAGCCAAATGAGCTACTATTGTGCTACGAGGCGATGTGGAGGCATAAAAAATGTTAGTGTACCTTTATATCTTTATTCAAATGGAAAGTATTATAATATGCAAATACGCAAGAATATATATATATATTATATATATATATATATATATATATATGTAAAGTGTTCAAGTACCTAGTGTGTTAGGTAGAAGGTATGGGCTAATAGTTTGTACCACATAAGAGAGGGTTGTTGGCCAATGGTCCAAATTGTGGCCTCTTCTCATTCGTAATTCATTTTAATTCTAAAGCACTCAAGCCGATCAGGAATGTGTGTAGCTAATAGCTAATGTATGATAACGAACCAAGCAGGTAAGATTCTCTAAATGTGTGTATTTATTTATTTATTATTTCTAAAAAATAAGTATATTAAATATGTTTTATGCATTTAGCCCATAAAGGCTACATTAAAAAATTAAAAATATGGTTTATTAATTTTTTAATACAGGATTTGGATTTTTTTAAAGGTTGAGTTTCTTTGAGTTTGAGAGAGAAACAGATAAAAAAAAAAAATATAACTAAACAGATAAAAGCTTCATGGTCACAATACACGTAATTCAAAAAATCTCCACATTCCAATATTTCGATCCACAAAATTCGGTAAAAAAATCCCTAATGAACATTTCTCGATCCCAATATAATAATCTACCCCATGAAATAAAAATAAATAAAGCAATACATAGTAGAGTCCTTAAAGATCTGTATTTCAATATGTTTTTCAATGATAGATATGATGTTTAGGATTAAGATTGAATGTGTTAATTTTGAATCGTCTTTCTTATTCGTCTTTTTGATTGTGCAATATGTAATTAAAAAATGTGAATAATATCGGTCCCAAAATGAGTTTTTATAACTCCTGGGAATATAATACATGTATGTTTTATAAGGTTTTTTAAAGAAATAAAAATAAAAAATTTTTTTTTAAAAAAAAGACATGTAGCAGGAATATACATAGTAAAATAAAAGTTGACAAGGTTTGTTGACCGGGGTTTAAAAATATTTTATTCATTCATTCATTATACCATATCCGCTCCCTATATGGAATCCACAAACTGCCTCCAGGCCAAGCGATCGGCCGCCAGCTCCCGTGCATCCTCCCAAGTCAAGTCCACGTCCCGCAGTTCTGACGCAAACTGCCGACGAATTGTCAACAGTGGACGACCAGGACGCCGAGAGCCTGATGCCCTGTAAAACAGGCAAGCAAGGTTAAGGCTCTCGGGAGGCATACGTAGTATATGGCATTGTAGTTTAAAAATATTTTAACGATTACAATAAATTCCACCATTCATTGTTTCAAGACGAAAATGTTAATAAACTTTGGTATAAATAAAATTGTTTAGTCGTTTTAGTAAGTACCTAAATTGATTGAGTAAATTTCTATAGAGCTTTGATAAAAATTAACAAATATTTTGTAATTTTACCAAATTACTCTTCTTCTTCTTCTTTCATCACGTTCACTCATTTGTGGAGCATGTGGACATTGTGGACATCACTAGATCCCTCCAGGAGACCAGCTCTCTCGCCTCCTCCCACGTCAGGCCTGTATCCACCAGCTCCACCGAGTACATCCGTAAGATGGTCATCGACGTTCTACCAGGACGGCGGGATCCTGCAGGCGTAAAGAAGAGGCAGCTCGGATCCAGACTCTCCCGAAGCATCCGGAGTATGCCCAAGCCAGGTCCACCGCCGCAACTTCACGACTCTAGTTATTGGAGGTTGCTGCGTCCTTTACCGAACCAACTTCCACATATTCCCGTTCCCATTTATTACCTACATAAAATTATGTATTCATAATTAATTAAGACAATACATCATTAAAAAAGTTTTCCAAAAATCAGAATCAATGATTGTTTTCGTTGAACAAAAGGTTTTGATACATATGTTAACGGTTTTATATATGCGTTACAATTAGGGTTGTTTTAACGAGGTTTTAATTTAAAAATAAATGCCATTTAGGTTCGTCGTTAAGTCGAAAAGGGTGTATTTTTTCTACTGTGCCTCATTAAAAGAGCGTTTAGTGTTAATAATTTTCGTGGCGATAAATCGTTTCTCGGTGTTTGCTGATCACGTCTTGTTAATAACGCTCCAGCGGGTGTTATCTCGGGCGGTATACAAAACACGCGCAAGAATAAGGCCGCACTAAATTATACCCGGTAAGGAGGTTGCGTGGCACTTGACGTCATTGCTGTGACGTCACGGGGATGTTTATGGAGGAGGTAACGCCACTGTTTACGAATATCTGCAATGACTAACGTTATTAACATCAGACTTGCTCGATATATCTTAACTTCTGGTTAGACAGACGGCATGATGTAGAACCAGGGGCTGACAATCCTCAAACGATCATGAAAAATAAAATAAATCGTCCTTTAAGAATTTCAATTGAAGAATCCTGCGTCAGTAAGCTAATACAGTGAAAAAATAACTTTTAAAATAAAATAAATCATAATAATTTTCGAATTAATTTTTATTTCGGTTATGCTTATCTATAAAGCCAAAAGAGCTAATTAAGTCTCTAATAAGCTTTTCACCTACAGCCCCTATGAGTTGATTTCTAACCAAAATGGCGTTAAAAACTTATCAATTATTATTATGTTAATAAATTTTGATTGGGGAAAGGAAGTGGATATGGCACCGGGTACCAACACCTACATTACCTATGTATGTAGGTCCCCCACACACTAAGATATATAGACATCTCATCCCTACCCCTGTCACCAGTTAAAATTTCAGGGAAGGTGTAGGGATTTTCTGAAATACTAAAAATGTTTTATGTTTCAGTAACTAGTGGTGAGTGATTCAACGTTTTTCATACAATTTCAAATTTGGTTTCAGTAAAATTGATATACTCGTATATTCATTTCTCTTGGTAAGATATGAATT
>JAGVSP010004249.1:0-17355 GCA_022494985.1 Micrasema minimum
GCTATGTTAAGGCTCATGTCTATACTAACAAGCCCGCTTCAATTGACGTATTGAAAGACAACACTGAAGCATTTATTCGTGAGATACCGGCCGAAATGTTGAAAAGTATGAAAAGTGTTGAAAAGTGTTTGCCAAAATTGGACTAAGCGGATGGACCATTTGAGGCGCAGCCGCAGTCAACATTTGAATGAAATAATCTTCAAACGTCAAATTATATGGACCGTACTATCGATTCAAATAAAGATTTCATGCATTTTTCTAAATTTTATGTGTTGTTTTTAAAAAACATTTCCGATTGCTACTAAAAAATCACCCATTATATGCAGTTGAGTGATGGTAAAAAAAATAGTTTATCTGACAGTGCAAGATTAGCATTGCCCATTAAACAGGTGCAGCATAATCAGCCAGAGAAAGACTTAGTAAACTCCGGCGAAGTCCAAACACCAAGTTTAGCGGTCGTGCTTTTGCAGCGGCTGGACCCTGTGCCTGGAATCGACTGCCTTCACACTTACGCACCATTCAGAGCCCCAGTCGATTCCGATCTCAATTAAAAACGCAGCTTTTTAAAAATCTCACATAAAAATTCCCAGAATGCGTAATTGCTATAGTCTGCTCAAGTTACAGATAATATTATGGTCTACCGCTAGGAGCTTAGGTTAAAACAATCTTTAATTCGCCCTTGAGGTAATTTTTTCACAAAAATTGCGCTATATAAGTTAGCCGATTCTTGTTATTGTTATTAATTAAAATTCTCTGAATTTAGCCAATTACACACTAGTATTTCATCAGAAATAACATGGCTGCCAAAATTAAAGTTCTTCTTCCTCTTATCAGACTAGTTCACTTTTTGTAGCATAACTAGAAATGACAATGTTTTTAAGTGTTAATTCAAAGAAAAAAATATATCATTATTAATATCCCAACAGAGACAGAGAAACTCTGAAAACGAACGTTACGTTAAGTTAAGTTAAGTTTACGTTTTACGTTTACGTTAAGTTAAGTTAAGTTATAACTTGATGTATTACAGCATTCGTCATTTTTTGTCATCAAATGTGAAATGTTCTGTGAGATTTCATACTTATAGAATTTCCGAAATTTGTCATGTATGGTTATCAGATGATGGGCAGAATGGGGAATATTGTAATACATAACCCAGTTAATGACACCTAGATAACGCCAAGATAATCCACATTCATTTCCAGAGTTTCCCTGTCTCTATTGGTTAATAAAATTAAAAAAAGATAATTTCGATATGGAGACACTGAGGAATCGTAAGGGTGGCGGCATCATGATTTTCTTTTGACTTGATCGATGCTGTCGCCCTCTTGACTTAACTTCACTTGGAAACTTTGGCCCTGCAATTTGCTTATGCATTTGCAACAGCAAAAATTTAAAGTCCTGCATTAAATAGCGTGACTGACAGAGAGTCCCCAAGGACTCTATAACAGTCGCGGGTGGAGGTGGGACGATCCCTCAGTGTCTCTGTTGGTTAATCGATCATATTTAACCAACTAACTAACTAACCATCACGCCATTTTCCCGAAGGCGTAGGCAGAGAGAATAGAACGCCACACCACTCTGTTTTTGGCATACTTCTCTTGCTTCCTCCACATTCATACATCTTCTCATGCACGCACGTCGATTATTCCGACTTCTTACATGCCCACTTTCAAGCACTTGTTTTACTTGATTATGCCATGTCTTTCTTGGCCTTCTTCAATTTCTACATCCAGGCACAGTCGTATCATATATTTTTTTAGCCGTTCTTTCATCATCCATTCGCTCTACATGACGGATCCAACGTAAAAGACCTTTCTTAATTTTGTCGATAATGCTTATCTCAGCCTTGCATTCTGCTCTAATTTCGACATTTGTACACCTATCATACATAGTCTTAATACTAAATATTATATTTAAGGCGTTTTGGCTCTCAGGTACAGTTTTTTTCAATGCTTTTCAGGTCATAGGAGCTACCACAACATACCTTGTTATTCTTGTTCAGTTCTCTGTGGCTTTTTCGGAGAATCCTGATCTATTGACGAATGCCCTTAACCGTACAAGTTACTCATAAAATACATCATCATCATCGTACCATATCCGCTCCCTATGTGGAGCATATGAAATCCACAAACTGCCTCCAGGCCAAGCGATCGGCCGCCAGCTCCCGTGCATCCTCCCAAGTCAAGTCCACGTCCTGCAGCTCTGACGCAAAAACTGCCGACGAATTGTCAACAGTGGACGACCAGGACGCCGAGAACCTGATGCCTTGTAAAATAGGCAAGCGTGGTTGAGGCTCTCGGGGAGGCATACGTAGTATATGGCCTAGCCAGCCGAAACGCCTTCGCCGAAACGAGTCGAATGTGTAATATGACTATTTAATCTAAGCTTGGAAACTCAAGCACACTCAATGTTTTATAAGTATTTTCAATATATTTATTCACGATTAAAAAATACCAGATGAAAGCCCTGTTTTTATTTCCCATATTTTATTTCAATTCAACCCTTAAAAAAAACAGATAAGGAACTTATTGAGTTCCTTGTGGAACGGCAGTATTAAATTATTATTAGATTTAAAATTAATTTGCAAAAAAATATTTCAAATATCTATGCTTTCAAAAGTTTTTTAACGTGAGAAAAAAAAACGAAACAAAAAAAGAAACAAAAAAGGAACATTTGAGTTCTTATGACATAAATCTCAAATATTTTAATTTTGGGACTGCTTTAAAATAGTCGGAAGTAACTGTGCCAGAAAACAAGAGACAAGTTTTGCTGGACTGGGATTCGAACCTAGAGATTCTAATCCGGAGACCTAAAAAGAAAGAAAGCAGTACAAAAATTGAAATATTTGGGTATATCATAAAAGCTCAAATGTTTCTTTTTTATTTACAAGATCCATATTTAAAATATCAGCTAAGCAAAAACTTTTAAATAATCAAACTTGTAATAATTCTGATTTAGACTTTCTACTAGACTTCGTGCTAAACAAAGCACGTATTTCTTAACGAGTCTATCAAACCTGCAACTAACTATATTGACATAAAGCTGTGGAGTTAATTACAAACAAATACTAACTAAGCAATTTCAGAATTCACAAATTGATATTTGATTACTGTAAAAATATATGGAGGAATAACAAAAGTCAAAATAGTACCTTCCCATGCAGTGTAAAATCGTTGCAGTGGTAAAATTAAAAATTGAATTAGTAGTAGGTACCTACGTATGTCACTTCAAAATATAAAAATTGCGCTAGTTGATTTAAAGACTTGAATCTACGAAGTTGTTTATGAAAATGAATTGCATTGCTTGTTTTAAAATAAAAGTGAAACGCAACCTTTCAAAATTATTAAAAGCAACGTCTGTTTTTGATGCCGTATACCCATTTATCGTCATGTGTCAGATCAGTGGATTCCCGCTGGCATTCTCATACGAAAACGGAAGAGTAAAAAGCCAAATAACAAAAAAGCTCTTGTTTGTAATGCTTTTCCAACTGTCCCTTTTTTGCTATTGCGTGTTCCGCTCTGTCTTAAATGATGATATGGTTATTGATTTCTTCAGCAATTCCTTGCTTTTAACATACGGGGATAGGCTTAATTTGCTTGCAGGATTGTTTTGGATACTCTGCTTAAATGCAACGTTGTTTTTCAACACTGACCAGCAAGCAGAAAGCTTCAACTTGCTAAAGGAGATAGATAATCTATTGAGCAAAATGGGAATCAATAAGGCTTACAGCAAGCTGAAGTGCAGAATAATCATCGCGACAATTGGTATCAACTTGTTGTTCATTTTATTAAGTTTCTCAAATTTCAATATCATTACAAGAAAAAGTAAAAATACATTTGTGATACTAATGCACGCGGTTTATTTCCCTGGTTATGAAACATCTTTAATGCTTATGCAATTTTCGACATTGGCAAAGCAAGCAAGAATCAATTTGAACATTATCAATGCAGAACTAAAATTGATTTATTCTCAAAAAAAGACGCCCAGAAAAGAAATAGCATCCATTGATTTACCAGTCAGAAAGACCAAACAACGCCAAAGTATTCTGTTGATGCAATTGAATTTAAGCTGTAGAGATATAATCGTTTTTAAAAGGATTGATATACTCGTATGTTTGGAAGTATATGATAAGACCTGTGATTTTACTGACAGCTAAAATGATTCGTTTTCATCGAAAGTGACGCTGATGTTACTTATGTATTTCAATTTAATTGTATTCCACTTATTCTTGGTTTTGGCAACATTAAACTGGATTTGGCAAAGCCAATTGGACTCAATACTTTGCATTTTTCTGGTATCTTCTCTCATTCAGACCTTCGCACTGATTAGTACCACAGTTATACCGATTGTTACTTGTAACAGTGTCCAAAATCAGGTATTTAATATTTTTTTTTTTTTTTAATTGAAAACAAAAAACCTACAACTAGCTAACTAACCATCACGCCATTTCCCCGTAGGAGTAGGGAGAGAGCATAGAACGCCAAACCACTCTGTCCTGATATACTTCCTTTGCTTCCTCTATAGTCATACATCTTCTCATGCACATACGCCGATTATTCCGAGTTTTCACATGTCCACTTTCAAGTACTTGTCGTACTTGGTCATCCCATGTCTCGGCCTTCCTCGGCTTCTACATCCAGGCACACTTGCATTTAAACTTCTTTTAGCCGTTCTTTCATCACTCATTCGCTCCACATGACCAAACCATCGTAAAAGTCCCTAATTTTGTCGATTATAATAAAAACCTACTTCTTTTTTTAAAACATTTGTGTGAATAACGATTCCATTATTAAATTTTTTCCTGAGTTCCAGAACCAAAGATTCTGTGAAATTTTAGTTTGATTACGCTCTCTTGAAATTTTTGATAATTTTGTTGTTAATTTTTTGTAAGTTTCATAAAAGAATTCATTCCCAGCATTGATTTATTAATACACTTAGATATGAACTGAACCCAAAAAAAAATGAATGACACTTCAACTCCGCCATACGCATCCATACGCGTATTTCTTTAACTTTAACGCGCCGGCCGGGTCGGACGTCCAGAAAACAATCCAAAATGCCTTTCTGTGTCGTGAAACCGTGTAAAAACCGTACGGGTAAAATATAATAAACAAAAAAGATAGTGTAATTTTCCACATGTAAATGTTTTTTCATATTTGTTTACATAGCCTTATAAAATTAATATTCAAAGAAGTTTTCTTTCTAAATAATTGCGAACAGCGCGTCCACAAGAAAAAAAAGTCATTTTAGATGGATCGTAAAATTCAAGAACGCTCCTCATAAGGAACGGGTTTGTATTGAATACTGTTACTGTAACCCTATATATATAGCCAATACCTTTTGCGGTGTGTGTGGGCGGATGCTTGCCGGCAGTCGAAGGGCTCTGATAGGTCGACCCGAGTAAGTGTATTGGTAAGAATTAAAGGTGCGGAATCTTCGTGTCATTACTTTTTCTAAATAATTTACTCTACAAGGCAGATCTAGGTGTATTAATAAATCAATGATTTCTAGGCTTGAAATGAACACCAATCAAATTATTCAATGAGAACATTTTATGTCACAAAATAAACAAAATTATCTCTTGGTTTAGACGGAATTTATATATCTGTATTAATTTGTTGTAAATGACAGAGTAGGTTGTACAAGTTTATTCCATTTGATTATTAGTCATCAGCCATTAGCTGAAATTCGTATTTCTACTCATAATAAGTTGTCAAGTCAAACTGTGCGGCTCAAAACTTGGGAATTCGTAAAGCTTTGTAAAAAGATGTTTCTGAAAAATAAATTGAAATATCCGACACTAAAAAGATTTTACAAACAATGTTTAAAAGCTGACAATATGATGGACGCTATAAAACCAATAAATGTGATAACAGTTATAAGTGGACTTCCGTATGTTTTTGCGCAAAGGAAAAACGGAAAAGAGTACGAAGCGAAAATATCTGTTATACGACTTCTCTATACCAGTTTTTTGTTAGGAATTTTCATTTGGAGTTTTTACTTGATGATTTCGACAGATGAAACGTCTATTGATATCGTAAATGGAACATCGATATTGAAATATGGCGATAGACTTAAAACAGTTCTTGATTTCACGGTTGTGTTATTCATCCACATAAGTTCTATAAAAACCACTAAAATGTACTCCGGAATAATGACCGATCTCCTGGACCTCACAGAGATGTGGAAAAAAATAGGAGTACTCAAAAACTAATAGTCGAATTAAGACTAGATTTTTTTGGACTTTGGTTTTGCAGAATTGCGTGCATTGGTCACAAGCTTTTTTCGTCATCAACTTGATGTCGTTTTGGAAAGACAGCAGAATGTCGATCTCCGCTGTATTTGCAATGGTTATACCTGGATATTTCTACTCTGTTTTACTGACAATATACTGCTCATTCATAAGTCAAGCGAGACTTAACTTACTGGCTATAAACGCAGAATTAGAGTTGATTCTCTTAAACAATGCTCTGAACAGAGAACAGATAGAGGAAGTGTATTTGGAACCTGAGAGTATGATAAAAAGACAAAAGTTTGTCTTAGACCAACTTGCTTCGCCATCAAGAGACAAAGTGGTCTTTGAAAGTCTGACATTGTACTGGAAAATGTACGACAAAGTCTGTGACTACACTGATTCTAGTAATAACGCATTCTTCATAACAGTGATTCCTATATTTGCAGTTTCCTTCGTTTCAATGGTGTTCAACCTTTTTGTTGCCTTAAATGTTATGGGGACCATGTTCCAAAGTAAATCAGATGATAAGGCTTTCTATTTTACGTGTTATTCACTTATTCAAAGCCTAGTTCATTTTGTGAATATTTTCATCACGACACTGTTTTGTCAACTTTGTCAAAATCGTGTGAGTTATGCTTCTTTTATCTTGTTGATTCCCAGAATCTAACCAAAGTGAATAAGTTAGATTTTTGGAATCTTTAATCTTTAGGACGAATTTTTAAAAACATTTCAGGCACAACGTAATTTTATTAGGTACGCCAAAAAACGGATATTTCTCTAAAATCACCAATAACTCTTACATAGACAGCAATTAACTGCGATTAACTGCGAAAGTATTTTTATTTTTTTTTGTAAAATGGACACATTAGAGTTATTATGATATACTCAAATATTTCGATTTTGGGTCTGATTTCAAACAGTCGGAAATTCATAAGTCAACTGTGCCAGAAAGCAGAAAACAAGTAGTGCCGAAATGGGATTCGAACCCAGTGGTTCTAATTCGGAGTTCTCGAATCTACCACTAGATCACAAGCCGGTTATTTCGATTTCTTTATCATTTGGCGTTAAAACAATAAAAAATAAAAAAAAGATTTTATTTAGAAATGGCTTAACTGATTAAGCCATTTCTTTTAAGTTGTGGGTAGCAGACAAGAAACGTAGTATAACATATATGTTTTTCTCTTTATATGTAAGTACAAATAAAATGTTTTATATTGTTGTAAAAAAACCTCATAGGTATTTCACTTTATTCAGTAGAAATAAAATAAACGTAAAAGAAAACACTTAAATCAATTAATTAGTGGGTACGAACAATATGTTTGATACATACTAAATATGTACAAGTATAATCATCATCAATAAATATATCAAAACAGTCGCGTCATGCTTCAGTAAACGTGTTTCAGTTGTTAATAATTAATAACGTGCCATTTTCATTAGGTATTTTTCATCAAATGAAAGTTGTGTTATTTTAATAGGCATTAGAGGAAACAAACTTTATTGAATAGGGTTCTTCAAGGTAACATGAATATCCTTGAAAACGCTATAAATATTTGAAGTATATTTTTACAATTCCAACGATATAAAACACAATGATCATAAATTTTGTTTTCATTTATAAATTTTACGTTTTAAAAACACGAAATTACGAGTGACTTTTAACGTCCGTTATTGGCTAATGACGTCATACCCGTCTACCGTGGAAGGCGTGAAATTCATTCCGTAGTGAGCGCCTATATTGCTGTGACGTCACACCGCATGCGCGCTAAATGGAGGATTTTGCGAGCGATTTGAAAAAGCGCTATTTCAAACCGCGCTAAAAAATTCATATGACATCGTAAAAAATTTTAAAAAAATCCCTTGATATCGTAATTTAATCATTTTTTTAAAAATAAAAAATGAGAAAGAACCCCATTGCCATCAATCAATAAAGATAATAATCTATTTCTGATAACTAATAAACTGTATCATTTTTTAACTTCTGCATCAAGGAAATTCGTAGTGTTTCAGTCAATTTGTGGGTTTTTCTCAGCTAACAATGCTTCCGTATATCAGAGGATTGTTCAAATCCAACACATTGTACGAAGCTGTAAAACCATGTGAACTTACTTTGCGCATCTTGGGTTTCCCTTACCCTATTGGAAATGCTCAAGGATATCAAAGCATATCCAGATCATGGATATTCATATTATATTTCTTAAGTGGTGCATTGATATTCGCGTGGTGTCTATATGAAATTTTCCAATTGAATTCCATAACCGTTGATATTATGGGTGGATCTTCTCTGTATAAATATGGCGATAGATTCAGAGCATTTGCAGATTTTTTGGTAATTTTTGTGGTTTACATGAGCTCCTTTAGAGATGCTGCCGAATATCCAAATATTATAAAAAAACACAACGATATCAACAATATTTGGTTGAGCCTCGGATTGAAAAGGTCTTACGACAAGATGAGAGCTTTCTACATCGTCGCTCTAGTTTTTCAGACCTTGGTACATTTCGTTCAAATGGTATTTACGGTAATATTGATGTCATCATGGAAAGACATATCATTTCCCGTGATGTATATTATGTTCATGCCTAGTTATATATACGCGGTGCTACTTTTCTTGTTTACGACCCTCGTTGGCCAAGCTCAGGTACATTTTGAAATGATGAACATTGACTTACAGCTCTATCAAACAAATGAATTGCCATCTCGGCCCAGCGTAAAGCGGCCATTTTGGGATTTAGACACTACAATGATAAGATTAAGAGAACTTTTTGAAGAAACTGAAATGCCACAGAGAAATTTGATCATTGACCAAAAACTAACAACGTATTGGAAGATATATGATAGATTGTGTGACTATACTGATTTAGTAAACAACACGTATTCGTTAAAGGTTCTTCTTCTTATAATGATATCGTTTATGTCCATGGTATTCAATCTATTTGTCACCATTAGCTCTGTCAGTTGGATGATTAAAAAACAAGACAAAGCATTCTTCTTTCTGACTTACGCGTTGAGCCAAAGTTGGATCCATTTTGGACACATGGCTGCTATAATATTTACATGTAACAAATGTGAAAAACATGTAAGTTACTCCAGCATTTAATACTTTAGTAAGTTTGATGTTTGTCTAATAATATGACCCTTATGAAATTTCTAAGCATTGGCGTTGCATTGGTGAATTATTTATTGTTTAAGTGGCAAAATATTCCTATCCTAGGGACAGCTTAAAATGTTTTATTTGTACACATTATACTCGAGTACATTATATGTATATTTAAACATTTTTCACACTATCGTAATGGATAGGTATCTACAATGTTGTATTCAATTCCGAAAATTTGTGAAAAGTCCAATAATCTATTCGCCATAAAAAACTAATTGAATATTCTATTGATATACTTAGAAAAGACTTATCTACCGCGTAATTAAGGTCATAAACGATAAAACACTCAAATTTTTAATTCATTAGAAACTACTTCACGGAGCCGACAAACTTGCTACAACTAATGGGACTATTTACATAATTCAACTAATTTAAGTATAACAAAATGGCGAGTTATATTACGTACCGAATAACGGAGTTCAATATTTACGTTCAAAAAAAAGTTCCCAAAGTGTAAAACAATAAATTGGAAGTATTTGCTGAAAGCTGATAACATCTTAAAGACGTTTACGCCAGTATGATGACTAGCAGGATTTCCATAATATGTCTTAGTCAAAGTAAACAATGAATTGAAAATGAAACGTACCTAGGTACAAAAGCATTTATGCTTTATTCAATTCTCAGGTGGAAGGTTGTTACATTTTGGTCATACATATCAAATAATTGCGTCTAAAGATAAAACTGCAATAGATGTTTTCGACATCAATTTCTCAAATCATCAAAACTGTTTATCGATTCAGTATTGTTGCGGACTACTTCACTTTGTTTGCCATGTTACATTATATTCAAGCATGTATTTCAATCTAAAATCATACCCTGAGATCCTAAAAGGTCTAATATAAATCAACAATATCAGGAGACTAGATCCAGGAGTACTAAAGGACTACAAAGTTGTCAAATTAAGATTTTTCGTAGTTCTGACTGTTTAGAATATCGTCAAAATCACCCAAATATTTATTATGAAAATTCATAATTCCCAATTTATTTACCGTTCACCTGGAAGAGGGCATGTCATTAATTTATGGCTTCAGGATTTTTTTAAACTCTAGATTCGGAATACCGCCGCTCAGGCGAGTAATTTTTAGTAGAGGATAAACATCTGAGAGAAATAATGGATCGTAGTATGCGGTTTCCTTATCAATTATTTATATTTAAATGCGTATGATTTCATTTTTAATATTAAAAAAAAAACATCTCACTTTTACATGATACGTAATGATAATAATAATAATTGCGCTGTTTATTCTTCTAATTATATTTTACCACTTAAGTGCTTTCAGTTATTAAAAGATTATATTTTTTTAACAGTAATTAAAACAACAATTTACAGTTTTTCGGTAACAGCAATTTACAGTTTTTCAATCAAATAATGGCTAGTAATGAAAGTGTGTAACTTAAGCTTTGAAATTAATTGAATATATTAAACAAATTGTTGTGATAATCGAGTATATTTCTAATAATTCTAAAAGCTTCTATTGGTGTTTTACACCAAAGAAAGATCTTTTTTATTCCCCACGGTTACTAATTGAGTCCAGTAGTGTTAGATAAACAGGAAAAATGACGGAAGCTAAATCTTTGTTAGAATCTGTAGCTCCCTTTACAATACTTTTGCAATTATTAGGACTGCCATATAAATTTGCTGAGAAGAAAATTGGTAGGAGATATGAGGTCGTATCTGGGAAAATTTTCATCGCTTATTACATATTAGGGGCACTCTGTTTTGGCTATTGTGTTTATCAAATGATGTTAACCAATTTATCATCTGTAGAAGAAGCTAAAAGATATTCACTCTACAAGTATGGCCACAGAATTAAAGCATTTGCAGACTTTTTTGTAATCTGGGTGAACTATATGTTTGCGTATAGAGATGCTAGAATTTATGCAGATATTTTAGGACTCATCCAAGAGATTGATGATTTGTGGAAGACGGTTGGACTGAACCGATCTTACGAAAAAATAAAACAGGATTATAATGTTGCCATCGTCGGCCAAATATTGACATATTTTTCTTATATTGTCTTCAACACAGTGTTTCTATCGTTTTGGAAAAAAGATATCAACATGACGTATCTTTACACAATATATGTTCCAGGGTACATGTGGACAATTTTTTTTTAACTTTTTTCTGCATTCAAGTGCAACAAAGCCGCTTCGGTTATGGTTTGATAAATGCCGAGCTAGAGTTCATCCATTGGAATAAACCGTTGACAATCGAACGAGCAAAAAAACTTTTTCTGAAACCAGAAGAGTCAATTTCCAATCAAAGCAAGTTTATTAAAATATTGAAGTCTCCGAGAAGAGACGAATTCGTTTTAAAGCGGTTAGTTTTGTACTGGGAGATTTATGACAAATTATGCCACTATACTCTAATGATCAACAATTCTTACTCTCTTAAACTGGTTCTTGTATTATTGATGTCGTTTGTATCTTTCGTTTTCAATGTTTTTATATTTCTGAACGCAATAAGCTGGACGATTATAGGGGAACCTCATGCGTCTTCCTTTTTAATATATGCCTTCGGTCAATGCGTTTTTCAGTTTCTGAACATTTTCCTCACAATATGGAATTGCCAAATATGTGTTAATCAGGTGAGATTGCCGTTGTTTAATTTTTTTATTAACACTATACTTCTAACCTAAAATAAAAAATAGAGAGAAACACGTTTTCAATAAGTGAAGAGCCCAGTATAAATTAGATTTTTTTTATCAACAATACTTGCAGAATAAGTACACAACTTTCATAATACCTACATAATTTTTTTTTTTTTATTTTATTTTATTTTTATTTATTTGGGATATCAACAGTAAATACAGGTTATAAAACATAGACAAAACAGTAAGATAATAAACCAATAACAGATATCCACAAGTATACAGGAATAAGTATAACAAACAAGAAAAAGGTGTAATTGTGTATGTGTGAGTGGTGGTGTGAATGAGAGAGGAGTGTGTGGTGGTGTATATAATGTATGTTATAGTGGGTGAGAATGAGAGAGGAGTGTGTGATGGATGATTATAAGTATGTAATAGTGGATGAGAATGAAAATGTGTATAAAAACGAAAAATAAAAATAGCTCTAATTGGAACCTATTAATTGTTTTGCAGCTTGTAATTTGAATCTTGTTTTATTGCATATAAATGGGTCGATTGTATTGAATTTAGAATTATATTCTCTAACTAAGCGTATAAGAGGGGAATTTTGAGCATAATTCGTACGCACCACTGGTACGTGAAATAATGATTTTGATGTGTGACGAGTACGGTAAGCTGGTGTATTGAAGCCTATTCCGGAAACTAGTGTCACACTATCTAGGCGTCCACTAATAATATCATGAAGAATACCCATATCCAATTGTAAACGACGATCACTTAAGCTAAGAATGTTATGCTTCTTGCAAGAAGACTTGTAGTTAAGATCGTTTAACTTACATCTCCAATTAAGGTGCTTTAGGAAAGTCCATTGGATTTTTTTTCGAATCTTTCTTTATGTGTTATATAGTTAGGAGACCAAACACAAGAAGCATATTCAAGTAAGCTACGAACAAATGCACAATACACCATTTTAATACAACCAATATCACTGAATACCTGACATGTACGAAGAACGAAACCAAGGTTTCTGTGTGCACGACTTGTAATGTTGTCAAAGTGATCTTCAAAGGTCAGTTTTTTATCCAGTATTACTCCTAAATCACGCACAGAATTAACTCTCTGAATTGGTTGATTTGATATGATATAATTGTATTCTATGGGACACCGACTACGTGAAAATGAGATAACTAGACATTTAGATACGTTTACATTAATCCTATTTATTAAATAGTATTCGCTTAATCTATTGAGGTCATCCTGAAGTTCGTGACAGACAGAGGAGTTTTTGAAATTTATGTATATTTTAGTATCGTCCGCATACATCAAAAACTTAGCGTTACGAACAACGACATATATCATATAGGTATGCGTTATAAAATAAAGGGCCTAGGTGAGATCCTTGTGGAACTCCTGATACAATGTTTATAAAGTTTGATCTATAACCTCCAAAAACGACCGCCTGGCTTCTGTTTTTTTAGATACGAGGAAATCCATCTGTATATATCACCACGTATCCCAGTTTTTAAGAGTTTTTTCATAAGAATTGTGTGTCAACTCGGTCGAAGGCTTTTTCAAAGTCCGTGTAAACCACGTCCACCTGTTCCGAGTTGTCCATACAGCGAAATACAAAATCGGTAAACTCAATTAGGTTAGATGTAGTAGACCCATTTGAATGTAGTTAAGCATAATATTATATGTAGGAAACCATAAAAAAAAGAAAAATTTTCACATACCATTGCTTGTTATTAACATATTTTTTATTTAAAAATTATATTTTCAAAGAAAATTTTTGTTAACAAAAAAATACATAAAATCACATATACATAAGAAAAAAACCGCATGTGTGCAGTTCACACCAGGTAGAAGTGAAACCTTAATAAAACTAAGCTGAGAGAGAATGAGATAAATGCAGTATCAGGAGTGGGATAATTATAGGATTTATTATTTATTTAGTATTTACAAATTGAAATATGTGCAAATATCATAAGATTGCATAGATTTCTTTTTTCTTAAAAAAAAAAAAAAAAAAAAAAATAAAAAAAATAAAAAAAAAAATAAAAAAAAAAAAATTTATTATAAATATTGGTACCCAGTTAATTTTTTTTTTTCATTTTATAATAATTATTATTATTGTTGTTATTATTATTGTATTGTATTGTATCTTTTTTATTTAGCTATAAAAAAACAGTTTTATACAGCTAGTAATTACAATATCATTATTTCTAAACATTTGACTATAAACTACTTATTTTGATTTTACACTACACTATACTCATTTAAAACATATATTTTACACATTTTTTAACTAAATTTATATTCTTCGCACATTTAACTTCATCTGCAATTTTTTCGTATTCTTTTAGTCCTTTATAAAATAAACTGTTTTGTGTCCCGCTAATCTATACTTTGGGAGACAAAAGTTTCTTCGATTCCTAGTCTCATAGTTATGACTGTCTTGGTTGTAGTTTTAAATTTTTGTTCAAATATCCGGGGAGCATTTTGTTTTTTTACTTTAAAAAATAAAAATTAGTACATTATACATTATTGTTATTACTATTGTTATTTTTATTATTATTATTATTGTTATTATTATTATTTATCAATTTTATCTGTGAAATACCGCGTCAAAGCGCCTTCTCCCTCGGTTTTGCTACAAAAATTTTGGGAGTCGAATCTACCTCTTCAGATACATGAATAGAACAAATTCTAACAAAGCCTAGGACCTCCATATTATAAAAGTATAAGGGTGACGGCGATCAACTGGTAGATGTATCTGATGAGGTAGATGGAACTACTGCCAGCCGGCGGAAACTGTGTTCTACATTATAAAAGTATAAAGGGTGCCGGCGATCAACTGGTAGATGTATCTGATGAGGTAGATGGAACTATTGCCAGCCGCGCGGAAACTGTGTTCTATCTCATTCTCTCGCAGGCTAAATCCCATAGATCTATATGTTTGTCTCTTTTTAGTGTCACTTTTTTCGTTTCATAGAGTTTCAAATCACTCCCAACGATTCTAAAAAAGTTTTCACTTAAAAATAAACAAAAATCCCACCAAGGCATAGCCTGTTTGTGGGTATACTGTGAATGTCAATGTGAATGTGTTCACACTCTTTCATGCAACATGCACGAGGCAAAAGAGAAAAAGATAATTAAAAAAAAATAAAAATAGATTATATTGATATATTTATACAAGAAAGAGGAAGAAGAAGATAAATAATTATAAAATAAAAAATAAAAATACGTAGATTATGGTTATGTTATGTTATGATCTTTATAGTAAGAATGATTTTACCTTTACACTATGTATCCAACTTTGTGTTAATTTTTTAAAAGATGAAATACTAGGAAAATTTGACAATGCCATTTTTTTGTCAGTTAAAAAAGAATCAATTAAACTGGGGGCAATAAAATGTGCATAGCTCTGAGCATGTATTCAACTTTTTGTTACCTATTTTTCAATACTTTTTTTCACTTTTTTGACAGTGTATTAATTATTGCAATATTTTTAAAATTGTGTTTTTAGGCATTGAAAACTGCTACTCTTATTAACAAGATGATGATAAGGGAAACGAACAAAAGTATCTTGAATAAGGTATGTATAAAAAATATATATATATTCCACAAATAAAAAGTTACAATAAAAAAAAATGTTTTGCTAATGAACATCAATATTTGTTTTTTTTAAGCTTCATCAATTCTCAACTCACATGTTACAGCGCCGTCCAGAGTTTTTTGCCCTTGGTCTGTTTAAAATTGACAATACATTGCTGTTCACGGTAAAAGTATTCCCTATTTATATCAATTCATTGCTTATTTTGCTCCACATATATCAAGTGGCCACTTAACCCAACGGCAGGTCATACGCCCTGTAAACGCCCAATATCCATATTCTCTTCAAAACTTCTTGTCTCTGTTGAGATGTCATTGAGCTGATAGACAAGAAAGCAATTAAAATGTACATTATTTTCATAGCAAAAAAATATTTAATTCAATCCTTTCTTTCACAGATGGCTGGATCTGCAACAACGTATTTAATTATTTTGGCACAATTTTACATATCTTCTTAATATGTTTGAGTAAAAACAGCACAGAAATGTAATAATTTATTATTATATTTATAAACATCCACGTAGGTACTTAGATTAAACGCGTTTTTGTGAGAGCAGCACTATGAGTTAAGCGAACGAAGTGAACGCATCTAGTATATTTCTATTGTCTATGGTCATTTTTGTCGATTGCTTGACGTTTAGTTTTGAGGTTAAGTTATTTTTGTAATTCCTAATTTCGTCTAAAATAGAGTCGCAAACCTGATTAAAAATGCCGTTTATGATAGGAAGAGCGCCTGTTAGGCGAACTATGGAATATTTAAACGCAGGAAAACTCATTTTAAAGGACAAAGTAAAAATAATGACTATAAACTACAACATTTTCGGCGATCATCACCACGGCGCAAGAGACTTCGTATTTTGGTATTTACCTCAAATTCAGTACAAAAACCCAGACGTCCAGATAGCCACATTCAAAAACATTACTCCATCTCCTTTTGTGCGGTTTTTTTTGAGTGATGGGAAACAAGTTATAGTGGATATTGATAGCAAGTCTAAAGAAGATGTGCAGGACCATTTGATTAAGGTTATGGGGAAATCGGAGGCCGTTCTTGCAGCGGAGGCTTTGCAAAAAGAGAAGAAAGATAATCCTGCTAATTTTGGAACAGGGTGTGAGAAGGCGTGTATGTGTGAAATAAGAGGACAAGTACCGTGTCCAGGAGTATTACCCTTGCCCAGATTTATGCGAGGGAAATACAAAAATGCCTCTAAATAACTGTAGCTCTTAGAACTTTGTGTAAATATGTTTTGTTTGTAATAAATAGTCTGTGATTGAAGTTGCTTTCACTTTTTTTTTTTTCATGTTATGTGAGTGAGAACACAAAAATAAAAAGTGATTTTTCTCAAGCCTGGATGTTATTCTTCTCTGTAATTGGGCCTCCTGGCCTGTTGAGGTTGTTAAATAAATATAATATTTAAACTGCTTATGGAGAAGTGCAGTTGTTTCTCCAAACAAACGTAGTGTTTGTGCTAATTTTTTTAAAAATAATTTATGAAAGAAGATAAATTAATTATTAAAAAAGTTAATCACGCTTCTGATTCATGTGATTTATTTAACCACCTCAACCAAGAAACGTAACAAAGGAGAGTTATAACATCACAAACACCCAGGCTTGAAAAAAATCACTTGATTTTTGTATTCTCACAGGGATTTGAACCTGGTACCTCCATATCCAGTCAGTGTTTAATATTTAAAAAAATATCCAGAACACCTACTCTACCTGGAAGAAATCCGGAAACTACGATTGTGTGGAGAAGATC
>JAGVSP010004250.1:0-49278 GCA_022494985.1 Micrasema minimum
AATGTTGTTTAAAAGTATTGTTTAATCGGTTATATTATAGTTCATTATCTCCAATCACCCATACCACCTTTAAATGACAGACTTTTACATTTTTATTTCTTAATAACACAATTTTAAAAATCTTTTTTCAAAGGTCTACTGTTGACCAAACTGACAAATATATTATATTTTAATAAATATAAATAAAGCAAAAAGTGAAATACTATTGACAACAATATACAAGATCTACTTTCTACAATATCCAGAGAGTAATACGTTGCAGATGGTGAATAAAGTTAATTTCAGTATGTCAGGAAAATATACCTGTCCAAATGAGATTTAATTTTATTGGCATCGGCTGGCAGATCATAACTTCTCTCTCGGAAAACCTTCAAAAACAAAAATTCAAACCAAAATAAAACACACAATTAGAAACATGCGGCTATTTATCTTCGATGACAAAATAAAGCTATACATTTGGCAGGATCGGCACATATTAATCCTTTCTCTGCATCACATAAGATGACACATTGCAATGTATAAGAAATTGAATGGTTGCATAAATTAACAACGACTGTTTCAAACGGTCTATAGATGCATTTTCTCGTGGTGTAGCATTAGCGCACTATACTCTCAAGTAATACTATATTAATATTTTTATTTTCATTATCTCTATAAAGTTACTTTACTATTCAAAAGTGGAAGGATGTAAATGGATTGGAATATTTTAACTACCAATACCCGTTTTCAAAATAATTTTTGCAATGAAAAAGTGAATGAAAGGTTTGATAAGCGAAATTTTTTAATACCTTATCGCAAATCTTAAACTAAGTATATTTTAATATTTGATAAATTACAAATTTATATTTGTAAAATATACGCATGCTACAGTTCCTATAATCTTTACTAGAAAATCTGAACACATGTATTCAGACATTAGTGTACTAAGATTATTGTGCATTGGTGCATTGTTTGGCACCAAAATTATTACTTTAAATTAGATAAATCAAGCTTTTCAATTGTAAAAAGTTTTAGAGTTGGAAAAATGATCAGGTAAAGTAGACATTTAAAAAATAAAGTGTTTTTGAAGTTTTGCTTGTTTGTTTGTTTGTACATTTTTATTTAGCTATAAAAAAAAATTCTTACAGCTAATATATTACATCAATATTTATTATTACATTAGTATTTTACTAAGGTTGCTTCTGAATAAATTTAATCCGTTTATTTCTTTGACAGGCTTCGGTAGTTCATTATACCTTTTGAATCCTTTGTACATTATGCTGTGCTGAGTACATGTCTTAGATCTATTGATTGTCTTTAAATTATTTTTAATTCTGGTGTTATACTCATGGGTGTTGCGGTTAAACTGAACCTTTGTCATAAAATAATCTGGTAATAAACCATTTAGCATTTTATGCTTCTTACAAAATGCATTAAAAAATCTTGATATGGAAATTTCGCTGCTCCGTCAATCTATAATCATAGCGATGATTGTTCTACACATATTTCCTGTTTATCCTTGGAAAACAAACAATGTATAAAAATATTTGAGGTTTGATAGTATCTTCATAATTTCAGGTAATTTGTACCAATAATTATTGTTTTTCGTGCAGAGTCTTCAGATAATGGAAACCACAAACATGCTAATTGTAAGGATGCGGAAAATACATAAATCAAAACAATGACATAGGAAATATAGAAATAATATATTGATATGATTGTGAGAGATATTTTCTTAAACTGATATTTTGGTAAACAACATTTTGAGTGTGTCCAAATACTTGTAGACAAAAACTGGATTTTACCCATTACGGGATTGCATTTAATTAAAATTGATATCTCAACAGAGACAAGAAGTTTTGTTGAGATGTCAAATATTGTACAATAATTTGTACTTTTGTTTTAATCTAGAAGTAGTTTTAGTTCATATTTTTGAGTAAATTTAAAAACATGCAAACATGATACACTGGTGTCGGAATGCACAAAATTCAATGTAATGCCTTTTTGCCATTCCGCCAAGGTGAAATATAATATTTAGCTATTAAATGCATGAATTTTAAGAATAAGGCTTGAAAAATGAGAAAACATATCAAGTAAGTAAATAAAAAATAAAAGATTAGAATCTCTAGGTTCGAATCCCACTCCAGCACAACTTGTTTCCTGCTTTCTGACACAGTTTATTTCCGACTATTTGAAAGCAGTCCCAAAACTGAAATATTTGAGTATATCATAAGAACTCAAATGTTTCTTTACAAAAAAAAAAAAAAAAAAAAAAAAAAAAAAAAAAAAAAAAAAAAAAAGAAAACATTGAGACCTCTCTAAATCCAATGCTTGTTTTGTACTGTTTAAATATAAGAACTCTTTTCAAGAATACTTTATGTTCTTTGATAAGTAAAAAGGATAATTTAAGTTTGTATATCGTCGGAGATACTTCAATACCATGATTAAATCTTTTGATTAATTTTGATAATAGTATTTCCTACTTAGAAATTGAGTTTTCACTCACTTTAAATTTCCCGAGCCGTTAAATTCAATATTTAAAGCGCCCTTGAGGTATATTTATATGAAAACGGTGCTATATAAATTATCCATAATAATAATAATGTAACTTGTTATTGGATTGTTTGTGGGGCACTAAAAAACCTCCACATTTCTGCCTAAGAAACGTGTTTTTATCTCTTTCCTATGTCGAGATAATTAATTTTTAAAAACCCACTTTCAATGAAACAGTACCGAAATCATGATCACATTTTTGCAATTTCCCATAAGTTGAATTTTTAAAGTTAGTGCAGTTTAGTCCTCCTCTCTGCACATTTAATGAATAACAATCCACCCTGGATAAAATCCAATATTCGCCTACAAAGATTAGGACATCCGTTTTGGAAAAATATTGTTATATTCACTCACTTGGCTTTGGTGGAGGAGGTTTAGCGGGAAGCAAAACAATGTCCGGGGACTCTGCGTAACTTCGCTGGTCGGTTCTTGGTCGGAGCACCCTCCTGCCCCCCTGCAAGACATCACACGGATTGAGCCAAACCATTTTTCATAAAAAATATCGGGGTTTCAGACATGTTTATAGATTTGAATAATGTATTTACCATCTTTTAAGAAACAAATTATTAAAAGAAAATTATTGCTGTAGTGCTAAATTCCAGAGAGAAAATCGAGAACTACGTTTGAATGGAGAAATGGAGCGGGTCACGCGACCACTAGTCGTCTTAATTCACTTCACCACCACAGTGACAAATTATTTTTCGTATTGTGCAGACTGCAATATGCATATTTCTGTGAATACAGAAAGGTGCTACTACTACATTCTCTTATCCGCACCCAATAGGGCACTGCATTGGTACACCAAGCGCAGTGTATCTCGATCATTTTATTACATGAAGGAAAAATAAAACCACCGGTGAGACATATTTTCAGTTGTAAAATAAATAAAAGAAAATAAAGTATAAGCTCACTAACGATACAAACCTGATGCAGGGGCGGGTGGGCGGGGGTGATGGTGAGCCCGCTCGCAGTGAGGGCCCTCAGCTCGCTGAGTTCGGGGGGCAGAGGCCTAGAAAATATAGCGCTAAACCTCAGTTCTAATCTCTTCTTAATTCAATATCAACCGAGCAAACCTATATCACTATTACTAATGAAAAAAAGGCGTGAAAATAGAATTAGGAGCTTAAATTAACAAAGTCTATAATTAGAGCCCAGAAAAGAAAAGTAGACCATGTCTTTAACTACTTTTTTATTCCGACTCCACTCCCGACCAGTTTCGAGGCAACGCGTGTCTCTTTTTCAAAAAGTTTTTTCATTTAAAAAGTTTATAATGAATACAAAGTGAGTGCTTCTAACATAAATTTCATAAACCATGTCATTCATTCAATCTTTAATGCTTTACTATCCTTCTCATGTGTGTTTTTTTTCCTTTTTCATTATTATACTAAACTAAAAAAAAAAAACTAACCATCACGCCATTTAGGCAGAGAGGCATTGTAGGCAGAGAGGATAGAACGCCACACCACTCTGTCCTGGCACACTTCTCTTGCTTCCTTCACATTCATACATCGATATATTAGTATTATTTCTTAAATGAGTACTTTCATTACTATACTATAAGTATTATTTCTTAAATGAGCACTTTTTTTTTTTTTTTTTTTTAACCACCTCAACAGGCCAGTGCTGTAATTCCGGTGGTAAACCTAAACGTCACTAGACGCCCATTTCTCGCCGAACTGTCAAATCGTTTATCTCTAACCTTACTTATTTGACGAATTTGCTTCTCCAAAAATGTTGATCTTTTATGTCTTGTGGAATGCATAAAACCTTGAGAGATTCTACTCTACTTTGAAGCCAAAAATCCGATTCCGATTTTTGACAAGTGAGTTAAGGGAATCGGTAAAATGTGTTAAACCTTACTAGAATCACACCCCTGTAGGCCCAATTACAGAAGGGAACAACATCACAAACACCCAGGCTTAAGAAAAATCACTTTTTGTTTTTGTGTTCTCGCCGGGAATCGAACCCGGAACCTTCTTATCGTGAGCCCAGCGTCTTAACCATTACGCTGCGGAGGCCGCCATTATAATTAATTTTTTATTTTTTTACAAATTTATTTACAAATCACGAAATTCTAGCTAGGTACACATTTCCATAACAAAATTTTATTCAATGTCCGTATATTGTTATCAATTCAACAATTTTTATTGACATGTTTGTGTTGGTTGTTTATTCAGGCATTGCGTGCACTGTTTACTTATAGAATAATTTGATAAGTTATTTACTTACCTAACACTTAAGTCTACTACTGACTCGTCGGTGTCCATTTTTTCCATCTGTAAAAAATATAAATAACTCAGTTTACATTTCAGTAAAAAAATAAACTAAAACAATAATTGTAACTGGTCTTAAAATAAAACGGTTTAAAAAAGATGGATTACAAAAGATATATTCGTGCTTTACACTATATTTATTTTTCTTTTAACATTACTTTCAAAATGTTGTAAATGAAGGGAAAAAAAAGTAGGAATCAAGATGTGGTAAAATTAGAGCTTAGATATTCTAATCGGAGTTAGTGTGGGACCATACAATTTGATCACTTCGAATGTCTTTTTAAAACTAACTAATCATCACGCAATTTCCCCGAAGGGGTAGGCAGAGAGAGGATAGAACGCCACATCACTCTGTCCTGGCATACTTCTCTTACTTCCTCCACATTCATACATCTTCTCATGCACGCACGTCGATTATTCCTACTTCTTACATGCCCACTTTCAAGCACTTGTTTTACTTGATCATGCCATGTCTTTCTCGGCCTTCCTCGACGTCTACGTCCAGGCACAGTCACATATACATGACCGAACCAACGTAAATTACCTTTCTTAATTTTGTCGATAATGCTTATCTCAGCCTTGCATTCTGCTCTAATTTCAACATTAGTGCACCTATCATACATAGTTTTACCACACATTTGCCGGAGAGATCGCATTTCAGCTGTATTCAATCTACTTTCATCCTTATTTTTCCAACTCCATGCTTCGCTTCCGTACATAAGGGTTGGTACCAGAACTCCATTGTGCACTGCCAATTTAGCCTCTTTTGATAAGCACTTATTAGATACTACATATTAGTCTTTTTAAATTTATTGCATTTTAGTATAGTTCATATATTGATAAATTGCAGTCTAAACAGTTAAAAATTGTCATTAACTTGTCACTTGTCGATTCGTAACATATATACAAAATCAAAAATGTTACCTGGTGAGGATATTCGCTAATAAGCGGAATGGGGAATGTTGTAGTACATAAAGTGGCCACTTAACCCAGCCAATGACAGGTCATAAGCCCTGTAAAAGCTAGAATATCCATATTCCTGAATTTGAAAAAATTCTACCTCATCTCTGTAGGGATATAAAATGAAATATATACCTTCTCCCGTCTTGGGATAAATCCAGATTTGTGTACAAGTATTTGAACACACCCAAAATGTTGTATATTATATTAATTCATTTACAGGAAAATCAACAGTTGTAAATTACGTTAAAATATATAACAAATAAACTGAATAAACCAATTAACAGATTTTTAAAGATTTTTTTTACTACAGGTAAAAAAATCACATTCTCAACATAAAGTTAGTAGATTCTTCTCAATAGTCGCGTAAGAAAAGATGCCAAATCGATTATTTTAACCACCCTTTTTAAGCTCATGTGTCAGAAAAACGCAATATAAAAATATACGAACTCTATTTACAAAATAATACAAGTTTAGGTTAAGGTTACGAAAATGTTAGCATCATCAATAATGGAAGTTTCACTTTGATGAAAATAACATCAAACGTAGCGCAGTGATCTAATTAATATGCAAATTAGAAAACGCTCAAATTATCAATATATTCTAGTTAGAAGGGGGCTAATAACAACATTTTAGATAATCCAAACAATGCGGAATGCTTAATTTCGAAATGCGCGATAAATATAACAAGGTGTAAAAATAATATTTGTTTATATTACAAACCTTAATGAATCCTAGTAATTAATTATATTGAATGAGCATAGCGGTACAAGGGATCGATAGAGATCACAATACCAGGTTATCACCGAATTGTTGCTGTAAAAATTAATGTCCACTTATTCTTTAACACAAAATATAACAATAACTTAATGAAACTACGCTAATTTAACGAGTATTATATCATAAAAATGCATTTAAAACAATATTGTGACATATCAATCGCTGAATATCAATGTCCCCGTGCAATTCGACGCACAAATCCAGAGATAAAATAATTGAAACATTATCGGCTAATTATTTCTAGTGTTGTACTTGTTTCTTGTTTAGGGTTCTCAAAAGGTCAACAAAACTTGTGAGATGCTGTATTTTTGACAACTTTGTTACCAGTACTTACTTGCGTTACTACGTGTAAAGGAAACCACACACACAAGTTAAGTAGGTACTAGATACGTTGAAACAATTCGATCAAAATTAACACTCTTTCGATACTTATCCCCATATCATGGTGCATAGGGCACTGTATTAGTACACTTAGAACGGCTTCTTAGAATCTTTCTTGTTTTTTTTAAAATTTAAAATTTAATCACCAATTACCGACTGATGCGAAGTTTTGTTTGTATTATTCAGTTTCGGTAACAAAAAAATAGCTAGCAAAAACCAAAATAAATGCGTGTTTTGAGAAAAAAATGGGTGTAGCTTTGGAAGATCTTGAGAAGATTTGTAACCCTTTTACCGCATGGAATTTTAAAATCTAATCAATATACATTTTATTTGATGTATCAAAAAGCAAAGGATTTTTTAAAAACAATCTCTTATCATTTTCATAACGAAAAAAACAGTGTCAAATAGGTGTCAAGTTCGGAACACCGCACCGCGCAGTACGAGTTGTAAATTAATTGTTGATATTAAATATGTATGAAGAAAAAAAAATCTACATCCCTATTTTTTTAAATGGGTGTATACACACAATTTATAATTTGTTTCAATTTTTTTATTTCAGTTATTCAGTTCTTCAGTTGGCCAATCTGTGCCGGTTGACCGTTCAATAAAAATATTCCCGTTTCCTTATATTTTTGAATTATTGATCTGTGTTATTGATATTCAAGTCGGGAAAACTAGTCATTCGCGCTCTGAAAGCTTTTAACTTGCACAAATAAGAATGTCTCCTAAAATAAAGGTAATTTCTATTTCACGCCTTACTATTTGTTTTGAAGATCTTTTTTCTATGTTTCCTACACTGCTTTGCACCCATTTTTTGACGTTTTGATTTCGGTCAAATTTGGTGGTAGGATTTTGAGGTTATTTCCTTTGAATTTTCTTTAAAAAATGGCTTATAATTTAAAAAGCGAGGAGGAAGTCAAACAGTATTTAGAAAATCTCGGTATCGAATACCGATTTGGTTGTTTTAAAGAGAAAAATGCGGAAAACTTGTCACCTACTCGCAGACTACATGGAAGCTATCAAGAAGGACATCGATGCAGCTTCAACAGTGTACAAAGACAACTGCGAAACCCGGAATTTCGGTAAATCTTGCTACAAGTATGGAAATTATTTGCTGCTGAATAAAACTGGCAAAGGGGTGAAAGCAGATTTCAAAGGAGCGTTTCCGGAGGGTGTGGCCAAGAATAAAACTCTCGCTGAACAGTTTAAGAAAAAAGCGTTAGAAATTGAAGATTCAATTAAAAAACAACAGCAAGCATTAAATTTTCAACAAGGAGTATAAATCCACCTCGTCTTTTTTCCAACTGCTAGAAATTATAATTGTATTAATGTAGAATAATGTATGAACATTTTTAGGTAAAAAAAGAATTCAATACTTATATTATGTAACAGCGAATAAGTAGTCCGTTTTGGTTTTGTAGCAAGAATGTTGTCAAATTTAATCAGTCATGGCTCTATCCGTACTCAGCCACTACATAATTTCTATTTCTGCTCTTATACACACCAATCATTATATTATTATTATGATTTATTTATCGTTATTACTTTTATACTGCAGAAGTCAATAATCATAGTTTGTCGTAAAAATCTTGCAGCTTAGTAAACGAAGATTTTTTCAGCTTTGAATATTTTTAAATGCCAATGCACAAAGTTATCTAAAATTATTATAACTTAATTTTTAAATGTGGCTTGATAAAGGATTCAAAGAGTTTTTCAAGATGACACTATTATTATTACTGACATTTTCGTTGGTATTTGCTACATAAATGCAGACCTACATAGTGAAATACAGCAAAAACTGCACAAAATTATTAGGATTTTTAGAACTGTTGTTATGTTGGAGAAAGTGAATTCTTTTTGTACATAATTTAAATAGTGAACCTTAGGTATTATTTAATTTTAATGATACAGTGATTAGAAAATATAAATATTGTTGATCAAGTGTTGATTTTTGAATTTTTAATATTGTCCCACCACTATCTTTGAAGATTTTCAACAATCAGATTATGTAAGACATTAAAAAGCCATGTGTAAAAAAAGTTTTTGTATTTTGAGTAAAGTTTATACATTATTCTATCTGTTGATTAATTAACTTCGCGGCCGTCCCTTCATACAATTGTAGTCCTCGATTTTCTCCCTGAAATGTACATAGAACTATAGCAATGTTTTTTTTTTCACATGGCTGGATACTTTTCGCACTTTAGGTATTGTCAATGCATCCTTTTATTTAAAAAAGAAATTAAACGAGATAAGTACTTTATTTAAAAAATAAGTCAACACAAAAACGCATCTGGTCCATTCTATTGACAAATAGGCTTTTTGTCAAGATTTTTTTTATTGGTTAATAAACAAGCGAGATATAAATTGTTAAACTTTGACATTTTTAATTTTGACTTAAAAAGTAAAATGAACATCTGACGTCACGCTGTGTGCAGAGAGAGAGAAAGCGCTTCACTTCGAGTCTGTCTCTCTTTTTCTTACTAACGCAATCATCATCATCGTATCATATCCGCTCCTTATGTGGAGCATATGGATTCCACAAACTGCCTCCAAGCCAAGCAATCGGCCGCCAGTCCGCGTCCCGCAGCTCTGATGCAAACTGCCGGCGAATTGTCAACAGTGGACGACCAGGACGCCGAGAACCTGATGCTTTGTAAAATAGGCAAGCATGGTGGCGGCTTTCGGGAGGCATACGTAGTATATGGCCTAGCCAGCCGAAACGCCTTCGCCGGTTGACAGTAGATACCAAGGGTTACTAACATTACTACTACTAATATTAAATAAATATTCTTTTTCATGATAATAAATAAAAAATAAAATAAAACAATATAAATAAAAAATAAATAAATAAATTTCCAGGGAGGAAATCAAGGTTTACGATTGTATGGGAAAACGGCTGTGGGCTACATTAAAATAATCATGTCATGTAAAATATTATATAAAAATTATTAAACAACTGGCAGTTCACTCATTTTCTATTTCAAATATTGATATTTAAAAATAACTTGTTTACTTTGTTGATGATCAAAAATTCTGTCAGTATTATCTGTCTGTTATATTATTATCATTCTTATCTGTTATATTCTGACCTTACAAGTGAAATGGATGACCTTTAAACTTTTAACACAAAATTCATTTGTGTTGATACAATAACCCAAACTTGTTTTGAGATAGCTAAATGGCCGTCTTTGATTGTGAAGGGATAAAAAAACGGAAATCTTACCAAGTTTACAATCGTTGCCGAATATTCATCAGATCTACATTGCCTTGTTTGTATTGTTTATATGCAAAATACATAAAAGATTATAATTCTTTATGTATTTTGCGTATAAACACTTTCTTAGACAGTCTAGAAAAAAGTTACCGCCTTAAAAATGACAAAACTGGTTTTATTATAATCCTCACCCCCATTTCTTATATTAAGATTCTAAGCCTAGTTGTTCAAAAACCGTTTAGATGCAGAAGGCAGACAAGAAGCAGTACAAAAGATATAGGCGCACCAGCAAAAGCTGACTGCCTACAACAATAATAATAATTATTATAAGATGTATTCATATAAATATAAATAATAAATATTATATATTCTTTATCCTATTTCGGTGGAAAGGCAAAAATAAAGGTGAACTACATCATATATTTGGAGTCGAATGTGTAATATGACTTATGAATCTGAGTTGGAATTTTTTCTTCTTCTCATACACGCCTTCATATATACTGCAGATTAAGTAAAATTGCCCAATACTTATTAAAAGGCGGTTTTTTGTGTTTTTTTCTTTATGGATAGTATTAATTTGACTAAACAAATTTGCAAAAAAAAAATCAACTTACTCAATTTTTTTCAAAAATTAAAACTATGTATACCCACAAACAGGCTATGCCTTAGTGGGATTTTTGTTTATATTTTTTAAATGTATGTGTTTTTAATGTATATCTATGTAAACAAAAAAAAATCTTTTAAAAAAATAATAAATAAAAAAAAATATTCTACAAAATCGACTCCAAATATGATGTAGATTCACTGGTTTCTCGCTTTTACATCGAGTAGTTGTGGATAAGTTAGTAACCTGGGCCCTGATATTCCAAGTGTTAATAAAGTTAAATTTGAATACAATGAGCCGCCACATATTTGTAGATTGGCATTATCGGAGGATCCGGTCTGGACGACCCTGAAATTCTGGACAACAAGTCGGAGCGGGCCGTGGATACTCCGTATGGACGGCCCTCGGACCTGGTCATCGAAGGCAGCATCAAGGGGGTCCCATGCGCCCTCATCGGCCGCCACGGGAGACAACACACCATCAATCCGCACCAGGTAAAGGAGAAAGACAGCTGAATTCATTTTAAAATTGTATTTTTTTATCATTATTTATGTTAAAACCACTCACTTCGTAAATCATTGTAAATTTAAATTAAATAAAACAACTTTGTAATATGATTTACTTTATTTTTAAAAATGCTAACTAGTTTCGACAATGCCTTGTCATCATCAGAACTAACAAAAAACTTCAACATAAAAGTATGTTTTCTGTGTAATTTCTACAAAGTCGTTTCTGACAAAACACTAAATATAAAGAATGTCTATTCATACATATCCGTGATGTGACGGGACATACCATACCGTACAGTGGCCTTCAGTGCAAATCGAAAGATGGTTAGTTTATGTAAACAAAAGAGGAAAGACGAAGCATGTTCAGATATGTCTGATGCAGTGACTCTCAGGCATTCACAATGCCCTTCCGGCATCCGTAATAAAAACAACCTCCGCTATTATTTCTGTTTTGTTTGACGTGTCAAAATGTTGACTTCATTTTCTTTAAATCGCTTGTATAGTATATTAACAAAGAGCGTAAATATTTCTGATCTCACAGAAGAACACTGACACGGAACGGTACTGTACTGTTTGGATGTCAAAATTTTTATCACTGATGCCAGTGAGGGCTACGAAAAGCAACACCATTTTTCACCAAGGGTCCATTTTTACTATAGGTGAATTATCGAGCCAACGTCTGGGCCCTGAAGACACTCGGCTGTACACACACATTGGCTTCCACTGCCTGCGGCTCACTTCAGGAAGATATAAAGCCCGGAGATTTCGTTGTTCTCGATAACTTCATTGACAGGTAAACATTCGTAATACTATATTCCTTCACATCCAGCCTTCTTATCAAAGTTCTTATATGAAAACAGTACCTACGAAGCTGGCAACACTCGTTTTCTAGTTTGTATGATATTATTTTCTACTAAATACTTGGGAATGCACTTAAATAAAGTAAACCAAGTTGCGGATACATGCATTAGATTTATATGCATCAGCTCAAAACTGTTAGTGTTTTTAATAATAATATATTTTTTAAACTTAAAATAATTCTAGGACACAAAACCGCGAGCAGACATTTTTCGACGGGCGCGAGACCTCTCTCCCCGGTGTGTGCCACGTGCCGGCCGAACCGCCGTTCTGTGAGCGGACCCGCCAGTGTGTGCTCGCCGCGTGCCGGGAGGAGGGCGTGTCAGCGCGTGATGGGGGCACGTGCGTCACGATACAGGGCCCGCGCTTCTCCACCCGGGCGGAGAGCAATCTGTTCCGGATGTGGGGCGGGCATCTGGTTAATATGACTATGGTGCCGGAGGTGAGAAAAAATTACCTGTTTCAACGATTTATTAAAACTATTCTTCTGTCCTAAGAACATTCACCACAGTTAAATTATTTTTTTATTCATTATAAACGCCTAAAAAAGGTTTTTTTATCAAAAATACAATACAAAATGCAACATAAGGGTGTTATTAGATAGTTGGTTGAGCGTATCTAATAACATATTTATTAACGCTAGTCTGCTTTGAAATCCTCCTTTGAAAATGAATAGTTTAATATGCTTAATGTGTATCTCCTTGAATTTGTTTCTATCGCGTCTAGATATTTTTAAAACGTGTTTTTATGATTGCTTAAACTACTCTAATTGCTCCAAATTTTCTGTGATTTCTGTGATAAAAAGTTACAAATTTGAGAAAAATCACTTTTAATTTTTGTGTTCTCACCAGGAATCGAAACCGGAACCTCCGTATCGTGAGTCCAGCGTCTACGCTACGGAGGCCGCATTAATTTTGTCTGTAGCAAAAAAGGAGAAGAATCTTATCTCTAGAAGCTTGGACTATGTAGCTAATAGTTTATTAGAACATGTGAATATTTCAGGTGATGCTTGCGAAGGAGGCGTGCATCTGCTACGCCGCCATCGCGATGGCCACAGACTACGACTGCTGGCGGGACACTGGAGACAAGGTGTCCGTGGCCGCCGTGCTGGAGACCTTCAACAAGAACGTCCACAAGGTCAAGCAGGTCATCATCAGGGCTGTTCAGGTCATCGCTGACCAGGACTGGACGGACACCATTGAGGAATTAAATGTAAGTACAAAATCTTTATTGTTGCATTATTGCACGCCCATGTAGCAAGCTGGAGTGCAGTATAATAACGCCTTTAGAATACTGAACTGCTAACCAAGGTTCTGCAGTGCTTTCGGTATGTTTGCTATCTTAGGAATAGACTCCTTTGAAGCCACGGTGCGCTTTAAAGTAGCCAACTTTAGGAGTTGGCTGTTTGGGTGCAGTAGTGGAATGGTTCTAGCCTCGCTGCTGTACGCGGATGGCCCACTCTTGAAGTATTGTTTAGCGAAATTCAGAATTTTCAACCACCTTGAGTCCTTTTGATTTCCATATTTATATTTTTATATTATATGCTATTTTTATTTATATTCCATGTTATTAATTTACTTTTTTTACATATATATATATTTTTTTTTTTAAAAATACAATTGTTATTCCATTTTGGATCTTTTATTATACTTGCCCAACACAGCTGTCATCCTGAGCTTACCCACAGATTATAATAAATACACAGCTTTCCTACAGAGATTGGTGTTGCCATTCCAAAAAGATGTGTTGACATCATACTCATACATAACAAGGACCTAAATCAAATTTGTCAACTTTACAGGAGGGAAAAACTGATTAGTTTAGATATTTACTAACCTGTATGACATGCATTTTGCATTTGTTTTAGTGCCTAGAAAATTTAAGAATATATTTCTGCACATATTATTTACCTCCAAACTGATGAGTTACACCATATTACCATAAAAAAATGGGGCTGTGAGTTACGACCACTTCATAAAACTTTTTTTTTTCGAGAAAATTGAGTACGAAGTTGATTTTTTTTCAATAAACTTTTGCAAACTGTTCAAATCAAATATCATGTATGTAGTCAAATTAATACTATCTATAAATTAAATAAAATCAAAAACAGTATTTTAATGTGAATTTGTGCAATTTTAAGTTGTACTAATGAAAGCTTTTGTAAGAAAAAAAAAAGTCACGTTACACATTTGACTCAAAATATGATGTAGATTCACCAGTTTTCGGGTTGTACTACGAGTTTTGCTACTCCATGTACACACTGTGTTTCACAATGAGACTGCAGGGTGATTATTCATGGTATTCTGAGAATAAAAAGTATTAATAAAAGTTTCTTTTCCAGAAAACGGTGAAAGGAGGCCATATGGGACCACATCAATAGAAGGCTAAGAACTACTTTTCTGCAAATTTTTTTTCAAAAGCACCTCATAATTTAAGTATACAAGTTTTTATTGTTATGTAGTATTAAGCAATTTCACCTAAAAATATAAATACGTAGATATTAAGTGTATTCCTTCAGTTCGCGCTTTATAGGGGTATACCTGAAAGTAAGATGATTAGTCTTACACTTCAGATATCGTCAAGAGAAACTGATAAATGAATGCGAATAAAACAAAACATAATAAATTAAATGTTTTTTGTTGATATTGTTGGGATGCAAACTCGGAATCTCCTGCATGATAGTTCAACGACAGAAGTGTATATAAATTAATTTGTAATATTTTGTATATTAGTACAGATCTTATTAAAATTTAAAGATTAATTTACTTATATCTTACACTGTGTTTTAAACCCTTTTTATACATGCGTTTTCTGTTGTTTTTGTAATATATTTACTGTAAAAATATTTTGACTTGATTATTAAAATAAAGCAGATAAAATACTTTCGTATATATAAACCATACCTGAATAAAATTATATATTCTATATCTGTAAAATTGTATTTACTTATTTTACATAATGTAAAACCCTATGGGCTGGACACTAATTAGTTTAGTGTCTTTGATGTCAAGTAAAGTTTTTTAGAAAATCTGTTTCCACTTAATTAAATAATAATTATTAGTTGATACGTACTTTCAGTGTAAACAAATTTCTAAGAATATTTATTTTTATTTTTAATACATCGTTGTGTATTATTTTTATATAATTTGTTTTGTCAATTAAAACTTATATTGTAATTTTTTATATTCTTTATACAACATTTCGTCAATACATTGTATAACCACTATACATTTTAGACACTAATGGAATAAATAATTGTTTACAACGATTTGTTTTATTTTCCATAAAATCTCAAGCGAATTTAAAATATGTTTTTGAATGCTTATCACGCCACATTGCACTCCTAATTTACTTTCTAAAACATTTGAATATCATAGTGTAACTTGTATGGGACTTGTTCAAACAAATTGTCAAAGTGCCTGCAAACTCCGACCTGAGATTTTGAGTTATGCTTATTTTTGGTCTCGTAAATTCAAGTCTGATGAGCATGTAAAAATGTTTAGTGACATTAAAATAAATAAAAGACTTGCCAATCGAATTATCACGAGTTTGTTTTTACGGAAGCACCAAAAAAGCACTAAAGACGAATGTAACTCTGAATATCGGAAAAAATGTTTGTTGAATTTAGCAGGCAGTGAATGCCTCTACAAAGAACTGTTTAATTTTTAATACACAACCCATTTTTCAACTTACACTTATTCATGTATAAACAGTGAGAAAGAATGTAAAAATATCATGTTCTATGTTATCGTCGACCACTCTAATGAATGGTTGCATCAAACCCATTCACTGATTTACTTATGATTTTGGTGGCACAGCTTCTGATCCCTGTTAATTTCACAAAAGATGAAATGGCTTTGAATTGATTGAGAAAAAGAACTTGTTTTATTTTATGATTTTTTTATTTACATAAAAAAACATACACCCATAAACTACTGTGTGAGGTATAATGTATTTTTGTACTAAAGGTATCTGTTTTATAGTAAAATGCAATTCCAGGCATAAAAATTAAACATAAACGGTCAATACAATGCTTCCAGATGTATCTTTTTCTGCCCGCAATCGAACATCCATTTCAATCAATTTTCCTGCATCGAAATATCCAAATCATTTAGGTGCAGGATGAATTTCTATTTAAATATTTTCTGGATACTATACATTGTTTATGAACACTACAACATGCTACTATTGCAGTTGAATTCAATCATACTTCAATTCTGCCAAAGGTAAGCGTTTTCCATTATGCCAGAATCTAGAATTAGACCCTTTGTAAATTATAAGCGCCAAATTACAGTGGCTTTAAACGCATACGGGGTCTGAACTTGTAGAAAAATCAATTAAAATAATTTTTTTATTTGTTTTAGAACCTTCCAACTTCAATAGAACCTAAATTGTATGTCTGGGTTAAAAAACAGAAGAGAAAATCAAAATGGCGCTAAACTGGTTATTGCATAACACCGTCCAAATGAAACTCGCAGGAAAGTGACCACATCATGAATGATGAGGTTTTCAGAAGGCATCTGATCAAAACCATCGGTCAGAGGCGAGCCCAATGAATCGGCCACATTCTGCGACATGAGGGTCTCCTGCATGACATAACAGAGAAAATGTCTGTGACAACAAACTCCAGAGGGCGCCCCCGATGGGGGTATCTGGAACAAGTGTGTAAGAAAGAGCACAAACAGCACTTTGCATCTTGAGCCGAGTCGCAGAAAATAGAACGAAGTGGAGAATGAGGTGTTGCTTCAAACCAAACCACAGGATTGAGACCACTGAAGGCTTCCTTGCTTTTTAGAAGGTTGATGGTTGATGAGTTGGCTGTCATTTCACTTTGGTTTCTTTTGATATCTCGCTCCGCTGGATTTATCTGTCGTTTTAATCGTGATGCATTTCTTATCCATGAAGTGAAATAGGTCCTTAAATGAGAATAACCTTATTTATTAAATTTTTTATTGGACTGTATAGATGTTTAAATGATTGAAAATTCTAAAATCGTTTGTATGAAGATTGGCCATTAACGGAAAAAAAAACGCCTAAAAACGCTTCGAAAGAAGCCAAATTTTCTACTGGTCGAAAGTAACGGTCTCCCGAGCTATAGGCACGCGTCAGAGATCCACAGAGCCACAGACCGATGAGAAATCAATAATACAGGGGAGTTTTCCCTGCCGGAGGCTAGTATGACTCCTGTCAAACTTCGGACTCTCTCCCTCTCATACGGAGAAAAGTGCGATAGGAAGAGGGACAAAGGCCCTTAGGTGTTTAATATATAGGTCAATTCCAAAATGTTAGCAAAGAAACTCAACAACATAACTATCCGGGAAAACAAAACTGATATTTGTTAGTGCAGAAATAATATAAAATAAGGTACTTATTCTTATAATGCATATATTATACAATGGTTTTAATTGTTTAGCTAACAAAAAAGCTCACCTTTGCATTATACTTGTACCCATCATTACTTAAACCCTTGTGAATAACATCAATGTTCACAGGATCGTATCTCAGGATGGCATCTCTCAGTTTACTTCGCACGGACAAGTAATTATGAAAAGCTATGTGAAGTGGAACCCTGCATCCTTGCACCTATAAAAACAATAAAAATAATTTCACAAAATTTAATTAATTTGGTATAATATGTATGGAAGCGAAGGATGAAGTTGGAAAAAAAGAACAAAAGTAAATTGAATGCTGTTGAAATGCGATCTCTTGAACAAATGTGGTAAAACTATAAATATATGTATGCGCACTAATGTAATGAAATTTCATTTGTACCCTTAAAAAGGAGACACGTGTTGCCTCGAAACCAATCGGGAGTTTTATTAAATATTTTATAAAGTAGTTCGATGCCACAAAATGGCGTTTATTTTTACATACATTTTTAAGATAATCAGTGGATTTCTTAATAATAACTAAAAAATTGTAATAAAAACCCAAAGTTAGAACTGTTGAGCTATGTAGCGAACGATACAAAATACATATACTTAAATAGCAAACAGAATTTTCGAATTCCCCATTACTTTCACCCTTAGCCTAACCTACTAATATAATCCCTGTAATAAAATCTTATCCTTCAATTACCTACACCTTCTCACAATACTGCCATTTAACATTGAATTTATTATTATTATTATTATTATACCATATCCGCTCCCCAATTCTCAAAACTTAGTATTCTGCTGTCTGGGGCCCTAGTTAGGTGCCACGATTTGCAGCCATTAGAGAAGAACAGGTGTGATGCAGGAGTTATAAAGGCGGCATTTTTGTTTAACCGAGTTGTTTTAACATTGAATTTAGGAATTATTAATTTCGCGTTTCTAACTTGCCGTGAACTATAAACATTTTGGACTCTTATAATCATCTCGGAAAAAATACTCAAGAATAATTTAAAGAGAGAATTAAAATAGTTTATAATGAACGACTACAAAGTGAGTACTTCTAACATAAATTTCATAAATAAAATATGTCTTACCTTAGCTTTTTCTCTATTTTGAAATATCCAATCTTTAGGATCACAATCAATGCTTTTAATATCAATTTTGGATCTATCTGGAATATAAATGTTGCTAGAATCTTCTAATAAATTATTTTCGTCATACCAATTTTTCTTTTGTGCACTTTTCTATAGATACGAAGCTCATTTGGCTTTGGGTACAAGGATTAACTTTATCAAATTTACGAGGGCTTTTGTTCTTTTCAATGTTTTTTTTAGGAGATGGGCTAGATTTGTTTTTAGCAGTATTTTCACAGATAGTACTGTTGTATTGAATTTTTCTTCTCTTAAATTTCATTTCTAGATCATTTGTGTTGACTATTGGATGAGTCTCGCTGTAAATGTGTTCGAGAAGTTGAACCCGCTGGAAAAAATTTAAAACATTATTCTAACCACTGAACACTTAGTTAAAATAGACACACAAGCTTAGTGAAAATACTAGATACTTCGCTTATCCAAATAAATAATACTCAAGGAGTAAACAAAATTAAAATAAAAGAAATTAATACTCGTAATTTGATGGTTATATTAAACTCACCTCTTTTTCTTTTCAATGGCTTCAGACCAAATTTGGACAGCTCTTTGTGAATACTAGGAGTGTCCATTGAGGAATAGTTGGGAACGGGAGTCACTTTATTAGTTCTTATAAAATATTTATTACTATCTGGAGTATTGCTGGTGCTGGCAACATTATTCGAATCTTGAATCAAATTTTCACAATTGAAAATTTCTTCAATTTCGCTAGCTGGTGAATCATCTGAACGAGGAATATCTCGTAACGCACTGGCAATGGGATCTTCTTCCCGCAATTTTCTTGAACAAGCCCTTTTGTAAAATAAACATTTGGTAGCTCATCAGTTTCGTTTGAATTGGATCCAGGAATATCAAATGTTAATGATTTGTCCACCGCTTTGTTGGTTGATTGAATATTGTTTTCTTTTTGTTGATTTGATGCATCCAAGTTAGGATTTGCTAAACTTGAATTACATGAAGGTATGTTATCAAAAAAAGATGATCCATAGAGAACAAACTTGTTTGAAAATCTGTAATCTGTACTTGGGACACAATTTTCTACATCTATTACTTCTGATACTTCATCTATTCTTATATTTTCATTTATTACATCATCAGAAATCATAGATTGAACATTGGAATATTTTGTCATCTCTTTCCGAATTTGATTCAGGCTCTGAATCTGATATTTCATTGCAATTTTTTGCCAGTTTTTTTGTCCACTTTTGCTGTAGGGATTTTTCTTTGAAAGATTTACTTACGGAATAATTGAATTCTTTCGTCAGATAAAACAAAGATATCACCGGAAACTTCACTTAGGGAATCTTTAAAACTTTTACTCTCAATAACCTTCATCGACATTTGACTCAAAATCAAGAGATTTTTGAAAATCTTTTGCTAGAATCGTGATATTTTAGATGTAGAGAAACGTTGGAATCATTTGATAACTGTGTCAAATCAATATTTTCTTTATCCATATCGCAATCATCGTAAACTTAACTTGGAAATTTATTGTGACTTGCTGAGTCTTCGAAAATACTTTTCCGAAGATGTATTTGCACTCTTTTGAAAGCATTCGGGACTGCTTGCAGAAATATCGTTAATATTTTTGGATTCAGTACTTCCCATCTGTTTCGATGAAGTATCACTGCTAGAAATATCTTGTGGCTCAATATTTTCATGATAAGATTCATAGTGGACAATTCCACTTTGGCTTTCGTATATTTGACTACAAGTTCGGTTTCTTGAAACGGTACCATCTTCCTGTGTAAGATCTATGGAATCTTCAACAGTACTACTCAAAACATTATTTGTTTTGACCTGATTTGCTTTGAAATCTTCTAAGTGTTCATTGAATTTCACAGTGTCGTCAAATGATCCTAAAGATATATTTTTATTTTCAAATAATTTAAAAGTTTTTTTAAGGTCTTCCAAATTATTACTGATTGATTCCTTGCTTGGTACAACATCTTTCGTGGGTGTAGTTTTAAAATCTATGTCTGTGTAGTCGGAATTACGTTGTGAAATCACTTCGACATCATTTTTCAATACTCAATTGGTATCATTTTCTAATACCGATTTGATTTTTGAATAATTTATTTCTTCATTATCACTGACATTATAATTATCTTTTTTTTCAGGCGATAAAATAAAAGATCCATTTTTGAAATTAGACTCCACATCAATAGTGTCATTTATTAAACTCACATCATCATTTAAATGCTCTTTGCTTATATTGCATATTTGGGAAATGTTATTGGTCTGTGATATGATCAATAGATTCTTCGCAATCTTTTATACATAGTTCTTTAGATTGTTTTAATGAAGGTAGAATACTCTTGACAGGGGACGATTTTACTTCAAATTTACTTTTGACTTAAGTATACATTAGGCAAATCATCATCATCAGGGAAGATTTGAAATTCAACAGGCAGAGGATGAGAAGAATTAATTTTGTCGTCAGATCATTAATATCTTCTTCATAATAATTTTTCATCATCAAAAAATTTCCGGAGAGCAACTGCGATTGTTTTTGATCTGCGGCAACATTTTCTTTAGATTTGTTTATATTAGAAATACAATTTAGTACTTGATTTATTTGGGCTAAACATTTTTTTAACATTCGTCCTTGTTTTTGATAGTATATGCACATGTTGAAGAAATAATAACAAATCTAAATAATCCGGAAAACAAAGGTGATTCTCTGAAATCAATATTTTCAGTATTCTTTTCTGGGCTCTGATCACGACCAGGAATAGTTTTCCATCTCGTTTAAAGGCATCCGGCTTTTGAATCAGATGTGTTATCAAAAATTATTTAACATATGTAAACATCAAATTCAACCATTTCTTCAAAACCCAGTCAGCTTTGTTAAAAGAGTCGATTGCTTACACCAAACGGATTCAAGAAGACCGCGTGCTAAGTTTCGTTACTTTTCAAATCAGGAGAATGAGTAATACTCGGAAACATACTCAAAGAGTATTTGCGATACTGTGGAAGATGTGATTTGCCTTTTTTTCTTGGGAGGGAACGTGTGTAATAATAACGAATTAGTGCGGTTTTTATCTAATCGCCGTCTTCGAGATGTTTTTGGGAGCAGGTGTATCGGTCCGATTGGAACTCTAAAACCATATTGATCTAAGGTTTTCCTTATTTTTTTGATTTATCTTCTTCAGTGAAATAGTCTTGATTGCTTGTGGATTGTTCGGGTTGGGTTGCTTCGCATGAACCGCCAGCCTTTCTTGGAAATCAGAGAGAGATCTAGACAGAGCGATAGCGAGTTGTAGCTGCTCTGGATTGACTCTACTCCTCCTAGAGTGCAAACTTCCTTAAACTCCTTAGTATACTGCTGTAAATTATTATTTTTACTACTTATAACAGATGCTTTTGGTTTCTTTTTTCTATTTTTTTCACTTAGAATCAGATATTTTTAGTTTGAATGACTCTTTTTGGCCTATCAGGTTTGAAGATCTAAAATACTTTCGTCTGCGTCTTCAGAATCACGGGAATTTTTTTCACTAAAATACTTGCTGGCAGTTTCGTGAATCTTTTCTCTTTCTGGTTTATTTTCTTCTGGATTGGTAAAAAAATTAAACAGTTTGGTTTGAGCAGCATCCTGATTAGTACTAGCATTCTTCTGTCTTTCAGTCTTCCTCGCAATACTGGGAATGAAACAAAATAATTAGAAATTATTATATTTATTCAAAATAGCTATTATTTCAATTATTTTTCTATTCTATATTAATTGATATGATGCTAGACCCGATTTCCAACTGATTTGAGAGCAACAGTAAAAAAGGCAATATGGAATATAATTCATTGAATTTAAAATTAAAGTAATAACTGACCGGATATTTTTAATACTTTTTTGGCAAAATTACTCTGCCGTATTTGGAAAAAGGAATTAATTGAAGTAAATTGTTTTGAAAAGTTCTTTATTCCGTTTTCAGAGTAATTCTAGGGTATTAAATTCAATACGATGAGGAATAAGGTATATGAGTCTTTAGTTCTAATACCTTGCAACTGAAAAGAATAAAAAACATTCCTCAGCTATATTCTTTTAACAAGTTACATAACAGAACCTACCATCTTTCACTTTTACTTTTCTACTTCAAATTGGGCATGGCTTATTATAGTCTAGGAATCTCGCCTGTCCACTCTTTGTTGCTCCTTAAGATCCTGTTCAATCAGTTCGGATGTTCGCCTTCCTTTAAATTCTATGAATGTTCTATCTACAGTCTCCGGTTGCATTAACTGCTCGATCTTCTCATTAATTTTACCGGAACGGGGATAGAATCTTTAAGAAAATAAGTTATAAAATTAATGACCGTTTTCTTTTTATCGTCATAATAATTTGAAATACAGGAAAAGTTTTGTTTACTGGAAAAATAAGGCGAATGCAGAACCAACACCTAAAACGACGGTCGCTACTCTGTTGCGTACTTTATACAGTGGGGTATTTTTGGTTCGTCGAGGCTTTCGAACAGTAAGGTCTACCCCAATAGCCATTCTGAACAGTGATAAGTAAATTGAGCCTTTTTTTAACTTTTATTCTCCATATCATTTCTTGCCTCGTTTTTGTACAAACGGCTCAAAGCTTGCGACCACAGTAGATGCGTAATTGAAAACAACTCATAGAATACACTAATTATAGAACGGCAAGCGCCATACAGACAAGGTTATCAAAAGTTGAACCACATAAATTAAAATTTCCGAGCGCCATCTCTTGTGTGAGTGTTAGTTTTTTGTTTACTAATAGCGAAAAATTAACGGCGGGAATTTCAAATATTATATATATATATATTTTCGATATTCCATATTTTCTCATGTAAAATATTTCATAAAATGTCGTAAAATAAGATACCAGTTGTATCTTATCTTCAACCACTGTATGAAACATTTACATGAGAGAAATACTAAAGGATTAAAGCAAATTTATGAATGAAAGAAATAGTAAAATTTACTGTACTTTAATTATTTTATGTAAAAAAAAACAAAATAGATTCCGCAATATAAAATATTTGTTAAATAACAATTGTCATGCTCTAATGAGATTTGATTGTATATATAATATTTTAAGTCTAATGTCATTTAAAAATAATATGGATACACAACTGATGGATCTTTGTAAATGTCACAAACTAACCTATACATACTACAACACGAAAATTGCGTTTAACTTCACTGAAATCTAAAACTGAACAATCCCCCCACTTATTATATCGTAGCAAATATTAACAGAAATTGTTATTTTGTCATTTTGTTATCGCAAATGGATTTGTCATTATTGACCACTTTAAAATAAATTGCAACCACTTTGAGCACCGAACGTTTTAATAACTGCCAGCCACTGTCAGCCCAACCGATCGCGAAATCAATACCACAAGACTCAATAAAGATAGGAAAAGTAAAGTCAGTAATGTATCCAAACAATTATATACATTTCTACCTTTGTTTTTGCAGTCGATGAAAATTCCAAACGCGTAACACGCACAACAAAGAATACACTAAATTACGCACAACTATAACTACAAAATGTCACTATTAGGGATGGACTTTTAACCTAACGTTTTACTATCGTGTTATCAAGCTCCACCGTTAATCATAGAATACCGTTATTTATCGCCGTTCCATAATAGGCAGCGACGTTATCAAATAATAGCACCCTTGATGCCTAATTTCATCTTTCATCTAACACTTATGTAGGGAATTCCGTGTACAATATTAATATATTATTGAAAATATACAAAAGACGTTTATCGGGTACATGTGTCATCGCTTAAAACTGATCAATATCCTCAATTATGCAAAAAAAAACATCACCAAAGCATCGTAAATAGCCGATTCTTGTCAAAAATAGCCTCTGGGATCAATCGACTGTCCCGAACTACTTTCTAATTTCCCATCAATATTCCCCTAGGAATCTTTTTTTGGCCAAATTCGGCAACCATGGCATCATGTCGAAACAAAATCCTACACCTTCTGTGTTTTGAACAAATTTAAAAGCCTTGTTGTTGGTAGTTTGCTTTGTTTTTTCTCTCGCTTCCATTCATTACACTTCTAATGTTGAAAGCGGGAAAAATCAAAACAGCTTCTCGAGGCTTAAGTGATTTTACGTCCCTCACACTAGGACCCGACGATTATTCAATGATATTTGGAATATTTCACCGTTTGCCTAGCAACTTTGAAATAAATGAATCTCGTCAAGATGGTCCTTTGGCTTACATTACTGGATTATGTTTCAAAAGTACTCAGTAAGGTTTCCATTTTTGTGACACATTCTCTGAAAATGTTTTCCAAGATGGTTTACCTGGTGAGATTCATAGATTTAATAGCACAAAGATACGGGGACACGGTATTGAGATATTGTATTAAAGCTTTAATTGTAAACTGTTTAGAAGTTGTGTAAATATAATAGATTATTGTTTACCATTGTATTTGAATAGGATAAATATTAGTTGTAAGTTAGTTTGAAATTCCTTAATGAAAATGGAAATTTTAATTTTAAAGAATGTTTGCACAGAGGAGAATTTAATTTTAAATTGTTGGAATGCTTAGTTTAATTTGAAATTTTTAATTTATTTGAATAAGTGCAATAATATTTAAATGGCAAAGAAAACCTGTACTTAAGAAATGATAGCTTTCCAACAATTGTAAGTCATTTCACGACAAAAGAGTAAAACGATAGGTAGTATTATAACTTTTATGAATAACACGTATTTTTTTCTTCAAATCTTTACTATCGTTATGTATTATAGTTAATTTCATAGGGTAGTATATATATTTTATTATTAAGTATGTATTTAAAAATTATTATTGTGATATAACATTATAAGTTAGTTTTAAAAATTGTTTTAGCCACTAGAACGACTTGCATTTGCAAAAATTTTCAGTGGCAGATTGTGACAGATTTCTTTAGTACCCCTGAAATAGAAAAAAAGACCGTTTCCATAATTTAATTAATGTTTATATTATATTTCGGTTTTTTTAATAAATTAATACTTGAACAGTTTTCATATTAAAAAAAAAGATCCATAACTATAGCTATTTTTTAGGTATTTACGCACTCCCGCTTGAGTGCATATACTATATTTCATATTACTTCTGCTTTTGTTTTGTTTGTGAAAATAAAATTGAATTTACAACTTCACAACTTTTTCATTTAATAATTTTATTATTTGCTTCATTCATGTAAAATGTTTCATGCAGTGGTGAAAGATAATAATAGACCCATTGTATGAAATAAGTTGGATACCTTGGACTGAACTGAAGCGTAAGACTGATCATCCTACCTTCATGTAATTAAAACGAATCAAGATACACTGCACTTGGTGTGCCAATGCAGTGCCCTATGCACCATTAGGTGCGGAAAGGGAGGTAGTAGTAGTATGAAATATTTTACATGAGATAAAATATACAATATCCAAAATGAATTAAGTATTTGACGGACGGACATGACGACAAGGGATAGCCTAGGTTAGACGTTACAAATTCGTTACACCCAAAACCAGCTCTCAAATATCATTAAATGGTAACTGCTACCAGTAACCGTTCTAAATCCGGTAACGTATCAGCAAGAGTATTTAACGCTTTATCCATCTCAGATCAATGAAAAAATACGGGATTCCTTTGATTAGACCATAAACAAAAAGCATAGAGTAGACTTGGTACCACGTGATATATATTGTACTGCCCATCTACTGTGTGTGATTAATACTAACTGTACCAAAAAGTTTGTTCCTGCTTGGACGACCACAGCTAGATGTGTAGCTGAACAAAAATGAATCGGTTCTTACTCAAATATCAGGAAATTAGTTAGCCATAAATTAATTAAGTATGAACGCAATATTGTCTATGAATCCCCCCCCTCCCCCTATCCTCTCCTTCCCCCTTCCACTTTCCTCACTACGGTTAACAAATGTCAAAATCAAATGATGTGATCAAAAATGCTCCGCGATAGCTGGTTGACAGTTAGAAATTATCACAAGAGTGTACAAATAAATGATATAAATAAATCATATAAACAAATTATTAATATTTTAGCAGTCATTTCAAAAACGCACATTGATTTAGACATTTTTTTTGGTTGAACAAGAAATTAAAAATAATTATTTGGAAGTACTTGATAAGTAAATTTAATGATAAGAGAATTTCAATTACATAATGTTAAAATACATTACAAAGAATGTGGCCCCAACCCCGCAACACCTGTGGTGAACATCCAGAACATTTCACCTCCAAAATATATCCCATTAGTTCTGTAATATACAATGTAACATTTCATTAGCTATGATTAAATTTGTTTCTCACATGTGCGTTTTTAAGAACATGAGTACATATGTATTATTTATCATATTCAAATATATATATATCTACATACGGAGAGAAACTAAATGTTATTAATTTTTTATATATTAATAAGAGTAGAAACTTGAGGAATTTATATATCTTTTTAAAAAGAGCTTAAAAGCTCACAAAGCAAATGTATTAGCATTTTTTGACAGCTGCACGGCAAGTTCAAACCTTCAAAATTATTATTCCAGTTTAAAATAAAACAGGTTATATTATACGCAAGGTAATAAGAATAAAGCTTTATAATTTAACAAGTATTATAAAGGATGGTATTATAAAGGAGGAAATAATATCAAAAAAATACATGGATTTACATCAAAATATATTTACCTCTTCAGAGAAATAGTACCGCTGATTAAAAGTGGGATAGACGCAAACCGGCTTTAAACAATCACCAAAGATATAGTATTTATATTTTTTGTAAATGTGTAAGAATTTTCACCCAAAATAATTCATAAAAACAGAAGCATCACAATGCGATGACAAGCAGCCATTGCCCACTTGTTATCACAGATCTTGTTATGACATATGAATGATTATGAAGATAGTTACACTAACACAGTGACTCAATATATATATAAATAATCTTTCTACACACACAAATACACATACTGTGAATAACAATGGGACTCAGGATACATTATGGCCGTAAAAGTGCCCGAAAAACGCAATAAAACACAGTCAGATGCTACGTTGCCAAGGTTGGAAGCATGTTCCGACGTTATGGCGCCCAGGTTTGAAATATTAAAAACATAAAATAGGTTATTTATTTATTTATTTATTTAATTTTAGGTAACTCTACAATTTGACAATATCTTTCATTTTACATTTTATCATAATACATTACATACATGGTTATATTGCACATCAATTACGAATTACACTGCATTATTATTCTCTTACACAAATTTACAGTTTTAAAAGCTTTCAGTAGTTTGCATTAATATAGTCGATCAGAGGTTATAAAAAAAGATTTTAAGTTCCTCTTGAATTTACCACATCTATCATTAAATACATCAATATTTATATGTTTTTCTATGTCATTGTACAGTCATAACATTCGAGATAAGGCATTAAAGTGCGCCATGTTATTGTTAAAAGTTGGGACAAAAAATGTTTTCTGTGATCTCAACCGCCGACTTGAAAATATTCAAAGTTATATTTTCCAAGCAGGAAGAGGAATTAGAGTCAACTTTGTCATGAATTAAATTATGAGAAACATTAAGTCCGCAAATTTTTCTCCGACCTTCAACTTGTCAACACCGAAGTAATGTAAAGGCGCTGATCATAAAATTGTAGGTCTTGGCCAAGATTGAATTTAATGTTAGATTGCGAAGAAACCATTTCTGTGTAAGATTCAATGACATTTACATAAGTTATATAGTGCGGCGACCAAATAACGACCCCCCCCCCCCCCCCACTTCCAAATTCTAAATTACTACGCACTAATTGAATTGGTACGACAACCTAATTATGGATTTGGAATTTTTAATCGGTTTGTTATTCTATGTATCGAACCTATGCATATCTTAAAGATTTTCTACCTTGATATTTGGTTAAAATTATATTACCCTAACTGTGCGGGCTTTTATTTAATAAAAATTAGAGTAACATCTTTATGTCACATTTAAAATTGAAACATTAGAATGGTCGAAAACAAATAAAAGCCATGTATTTTTGGTACGAAAAATGGCGAAATTCACATAAATTATGCCCAGAAGTGCAAAATTTCCCGTTTTTTCCCCTCTTTTTCGGAATCCTCCTCGTTTTTCCCGTTTCTCAAAATTTGGGCCCGAAAAATTCCCGGAAAGTGGAAAAATTTCCCTCCGTCTGGCATGCACTGCACGCGGCGGTATTGTACGATTGTACCGGCTAAGAGATTACAGGTTACTGATATTTCGGTTACTCGGTCGGTAACCGCTAGTTTTAATATTTTGTACGTGCCGTCGGAGCGTCCGCTAACTAAGGAAGTGACTTTCCCCCTTCAATAGTTTCTCTAATATATAAAATATAGCTCTGTGATTTATAGGGTGGGAGCTGCTGTGGCGGGATCACAGGCGGGATGGGATTTAGCATTTATATAATAGCGGTGCGTGTTCGCTCGGACGACATGTATTCTATGGACGACACCAGACGACATTTGCCACATAATCTGCGAGCAGTTATTACATTACGGTGCGGTTCGAAGTCCGGGGTGGGGGTTGGACTTGGGTGTGACGTGACGCCGGGAACCTGGTAAGCGATCTCTCCTCTGTAATCATTTACATTATTTACTATAATAATAATAGACCCGTTCTTAACTAAATTAAAAAGCAGTGTTAATATACCGAATTTTATTTTACATAAATAATTTTTTTAAAGTGGTGTGTTAAAAATTATTATTTGAAATTTTTTTTATAGCTTTTCCCTCATTCTACAGTTTTCAAAAAAATCTCCATATTCATTCATTGTCCAGTAAACACCGTAACCAATTATTTATTCAAATCTTAATGTGTTTTAAATATACATTAAATACAATATAATCAGTGACTCGCGTGTGTTAAAAAAATAGGTTTAACTTAATTTAAAGCACCTATTTCTTATTTGCCGTTTTAAAAAATTCGCAATAATATTAATTATAATTGGTGCAACAATACACGTCCCGCGTCGGCAATTAGGATGTAATTTGCAACAAATTCGCTCTTTATTATTTTATATTTCGCTTTAATCTTATTGGCCCGAGTTTTTTTCCATAGTTTTCAACGCAGATAATCGGTGACTTATTTTATGTTTTTAATTGTAATAATAATCATTCCATATCCTCTCCGTATGTGGAGCACAGACATGGACTCCACAAATTGCCTAGAAGCTTAACGACATCTTTCTTTTGTAATGTGTCTCTATGTCAGGTCCACGTCCCGTCGCGTCGTGCTACTAATGGTGAATGTCAAGGTTTAAGAAGTTCTAATTCTGGGGGGACTGATGATGCAATCGAATGGCTGGAGCCAGAGGAAACGTCTCATCATGTCGTTTGAAAATCAACTGATTGATGAGGCTTGTCGGTATCAACATCAAGGTTGTGCAAGAGATAGACCCGCTTTCTTATAGGTGAATCTCACTCCGTAAGGTTAGTGACAAAATTTTGGGGTGTGTTTGTTTTTTTAAAGTAATTTTTCTTCAGCTATTTATATATTCAATATATTTGGTTCTACGTCATGTCGGAAATCATGCACATTATACATGAATTTTATTTTTATATTCAACTTTATTTTTATATGAACCTTAGAGGCTTGCAACATACCCCACCGCAAGGTTTGAAATACATTATTATTGTTATCGATATTTTTCAAAAAAAAATCATTATCATGATAAAATAATATTATTATCCCTATCATCGAGTATATCGATTATTTTAAGCAAGCTATTTATCGATAGCAAAAATCGATATTTGCCAATATCGGTAATAATAAGTTTATGGGTTCTAGGTACTCTGTGGTTCCGTGGTTCTAGGTTTTTTAGGTTATGTCTAGGTTTATTTGACAGTTAGGGAACTTTGAGAGAGTGCGTAATATTATAGGCATAATTTTTTTCCTAAAAATGTTGTCTTATTATCGAATACTACTAAACTAATTCTAAACTATCAAAAGCTCATTGATAGATTTACAACAAAATATTGATTTATACCGAAAGTATTCTGTAGTCTATAATCAAGCCCCCCCCCCCCCCCCCCAACAATGTTTCCTTATTTTATGATGCAATTTATAACCTAAAAATTATTATCGAGTGTGATTTCTTATAATCTAAAAAAAACTCTACGTTCATTTACTAACTACTTGTAACTATAACTGTTTTGAAATGAATTTTTCCTCATTGACCTAGCATTCTCATAATTTTTACATTAAAATAACAAATATAAGATCTAATAAACTACACAATCCTTATTTTAGGGGGTGCTTCATCGAGGTATCAACTTGGACAATCTACTCCAAGAAAAGTGCAGAACAAGTCGTAATCCCGTTGGATGACTTCCAAACAGATTTTACTCAATCTACCTACTATAGTAATTTTCTATTTACTTCATAAAATCATTAGAACAGTTCTTTATGATTATCATATTAAAAAACGACAGTACATAAATTCAGAAACAACTGACATTCGAAGACACTGTGTTTCATAATGTTCATCCTGCCTAAATTAAATAATAATCATTTGCAAATCAGCACTAAAAAAGTACTAATGATTCTAAAACTATACCTCAGCGAAGTTGATTGAAGTAATAAGTATGTTGTAACGTCATTGCAATTTTTATTCAATAAAATATAGCTAGTTTTATACGGGACAGTAAACTGTACAGTTTCCTGATGCAGTTTGGAAAACTGTCCCGTATAAAAACGAAAACTGAATGGCCGACGCAACATTTGGCTGACATGACAGTATAATGTTTTTTATGTAAAATGGTTTAAGTAGATATTTGGTATACTGTATGCATTTTTAAAAAACGTTGAAAAACAAATAATGTTATTTACATTATCAGCTATATATACAATTTCCTCGTGTGCAACATAGGATAATAACTTACAATCGCGCATAAAAAAAAATACAGGGATACTGTCACATACGAGGTAGAGCTGTCAAAATTCACCAAAAGTTTTTTACTCTCTGGATTATAGAGGTACAGTATAGAAATGTGCAAAGCTGTGATTGGATGGATTTAAAAATCTAACCATACTGTAAAAATTTCGCTTTAATAGCTATTTGATTTAAATTATTTTATTAAACCCAACCTATCTTAACCTACGGTATAAATTTCATAACCTTATTATTATCTAGATGGATTTACCAATAGACTTAGTCCTCCTAAAAGTTACCCTCGTAAAGTGATAAGTATCCCCCAAAATACACATATTAAGCGCGTGTCTTTTTGACAGACTGCACAGTTTTCTGAAAAAAGAATTTTTTCCTTTTCAGTGTTCGCGCCATGGCATCAAAATTCAAACATCCAGGAAAATTCTCCAACACCATAAACAACTTCAAGGAAAACAGATCTTTAACCATTGGATGTCAGGCTACCGATCAAAACTGAATCCAGAGCAAGCGCTTTACTTGACAACGTAGTCAACGCCCCTCAACTTTTTTTCATAGACTCACGATCTACGCAGCGATCACAGATCTAACGAGCCACAGATAAGCAAAAGGCGAGGGTTTTAAGAGATATCGAGGAAGATGATCCCGTTTTCAAGTTGAGTTTTTGATCGGTTACACGTTCCGGTGAAAGAATCGAAAACCATAAAAGCATTTCAAAACCTACGATGAGTCTACTGAGTAAGTTGTCCCTTCCAAAAACCAAACAGTCTACACTTGACTCAGTCGGTTCATTTATAGCGATAGGCATTCCTTAAGAGGCCTACTCCACCACGCGACTCACGGCCACTATCCATACAAACGTATACCCTAATTCTCTCCCTGGAATTTAACACTAGAGCAATGATTTTTTCACACATTTTAGATATCGACCAGATGCGTTTTTGCATTGTCTTATTTTTTAAAATATTTTATGTGCTAAAGGAGATATACCAAATTAATTAAAAAAATAAGACGATACAAATACGCATCTGGTCGATATAAAAAATGTGTGAAAAAATCATTTGCTCTAATGTTAAAAAATCGAGGAATACGTTTGTATGGAAAAGCGGCCGCGAGGTCACATGAGGAGTATGCTCTTAATTTCTCACTAAAAGTAAGTTATTAGAGCACCTAACCGGGAATCAGAAGGTCCCCAGGGAATGGATCACCAATATATCTACATACAAGCGTTTATCGACTTTGTATTGACGAAAATCCACGGAAAAATCGTAGATACAAGATCGATAAGTTGATTTTTTAGACTTTTGTACTGACGTGTTATCTTACATTTGTAGATATAATTGGTGATCATGCATGATCCATGCATGATCCTCAGAAAAAAATTCACTTTACAAGCCCCATTGTGATTTTTTAAGCATCGTTTCATTCTCAGAATGAACTACATAAAAATTTAAATCTCTTTTTTATGAAACAAAACCCTTGAAAATTATATAAATAATAATGACTAATGTCTCTTTTGTCGCCTTATTGCAGTTATATTTTTGCCCACTATCTCGGTCAATTTGGATCAGATACTTCATCATTATGTTATACCTATATCTATAAAAGTATTGTTTTTAATTTGTTTATACATATAAATTTTTTTTCTCATGCTAGGAGAAAAGTCTGGAAAAGTTTGACAACGGAATCTAACGAATTATCACACAAAGGTAAGATTTTCTTATCACTAGTTCTTTCATTCTCTTATCTGCATCCATCGAACAAGAATTCACTTAGAAGGGGGTTTCCATACAAATTTCTAAAAATATACGCTTCCTAGGGTTAATCATAACACCACTTATTATCAAATTCCACCGTCTAAACCAGCGTTTCTTAACCTCGGGTCGCGACCCAAATACGGGTCGCGAAGGGTTTTGGGATTGGGTCGCGGGAAATCTCAAAAAAGTGACAAAATATAGAATTTAAAAATATTTTTAATATTTTTAGGAATATTTTTAATTTTGATCAATAGGTAGATCGATGTCACATCACTAATTTTATCTCAATAGGTACTAGCAGCGAACTACCCATAAAATATTACCTAATATTGACAGCAACATGTTGGTTTTTTGGTTCGTCGTAATGCTGTGTCGGTCGTACTCAGACGATCACCGGGAAAGAGAGCGCCTCACCGGGAAGAGGATTTATTGAAATAAAAGATCGTTTTGGAGTGCCACGTCCAAAAATGCGATTTTGTATGCAACTTCTTTCAAATGAATCGCTGAAAAATAAACAAATTGAAGAGACATCTTGAAAAAGTCCATCCAAACTACGAAAACAAACCGCTCGCCTTTTGGAAAGAAAAAGAAATGCAAGCAAAGCGCTTGTTTTTGGAAGATGTCAATGACAACAGTAATTTTGTGGACACCATGCCAATTTAATTTAGATCATTTGACAAAACTTGGAAATGAAATGGAAAGATATATTTCCACAAAATGTCGTAATCGAGAAATATAGTTTGGGTAAGAAATCCATTTGAAGTAGATGTAATGGCATTGAAAATGATTCAGCTGGATTACAAGAAGAATTGCTGGAATATGCAAGGTGATGGAGTGTTAAAAAGAGAGATTCGGCGGAATGAGTCTCACGAAATTTTAGGCGAAACTATCAGGGAAGCCTATACTGGAGCAATGAAGCTGAAAAAGCTCTGCTACCAATTCCCGACTACTTAATTTGTGTAAAGCAGGATTTTTCTTGCCTTGCAATCATAAAAATAAGTATAGGAATAGTAGTACTGGATCCTCAGCATGACATGCGATGTGCATTTGCTATAAATTCAACTCCACGCATAAATCTTCTTTGCTCGAAAATACAACACCAATGGTAGTACATTAATAACAAAACGTTTTGAAGATAAAAAAGAACATTTAATATTTTTAAACTGTATATATTAAATGAAATCCTGGTTTGTTTGATCCAATAAAGTCGTAAAGAAAAAAAACGTTTTTAATTTCAAATTAATTAATACTTTTCATAATTCCATAATTACTATTACGGTTTTGTTATCACTGGAAAATAAGAAAATACATTCAGGGTCGTGGGCTTCAAATTTATGTGTATTTAGGTCGCCAGTCAAAAAGGTTAAGAACCGCTGGTCTAAACACTCCAGCACTTAGATCAATACACGAAACGTGTGACGTAAATGTCTAGTGATGGCGAAGATGCCTATTGATGACTTAGTGAGTGACGTGGACCTATTGATGACTTATGATGGTGACCGTGGACTGACTTGGGAGGATGCGTGGGAACTGGCTGCCGATCGCTTGGCTTTGAGGCAGTTTGTGGAATCCATATACCCCGAAGCGGATATGGAATGATGATTATCAGTCTTACACTTCAGTTCCAGTACGGGGTATCTTAAATGAAATATAATGTGGGAAAAATAACATTTTTTTTTTGATAAAAAATTTCATGTTGACTCCCTCGGGGAATCGAACCCACAACCTCGTGTAAGGTAACCCCCACTAACGCACTAACCACTACACCATGCAGGCGGACAAATAGGGTTGTTCCCGATAGCATGAATACCTAGAAAACGTTATAAAATATTTGAAGTATATTTTTACAATTCCAACAATATAAAACACAATGATCAAAAATGTTGTTTTCATTTATAAATTTATGTTTTTAAAAAACACGAAATACGAGTGACTTTTAACGCCCGTTATTGGCTAATGACATCATACCCGTCCATTATAAAAAGCGGGAAATTCATTACGAAGTGAGCGCTCATATTGATGTGACGTCACACCGCATGCGCGCCAAATGGGAGATTTTGCGAGCGATTGAAAAAAGCGCTATTTCAAAACCGACCGCGCTAGAAATTCTTATGACATCGCAAAATAAAAAGAATAAAAATCCCTTGATATTGTTATTTTTCAATAAAATTTTTGAAATTAAAAAATAGAAAAATCGGAAAGAACCCAATTGCTAAATTAAAATTTTTTCCAGCCGTAGATTATTTTGCAAAGTATATAGTATTTGAAGGAATTAGGTATTTCACACGTTAACTAACTTTGTGTTGAATAGTATGTCTTTTCTTTTCACTTCACGCAGTAAGCTTAAAAACCCAAGTGTGAGGACAAACTATTGTCTGAAAAGGTTGATATGTGCAAGCACCGTTACTTAATTTACTATGTAATAATAAAACAAACCTCAGGGAAAAAACTTTCTATCACACTATGGATCAATCTTTTTTTACATTTTGTTTTTTTTTCAGAACACGAAACAATATCAAAGCTGTTCCCTGGGCTCCAAAAGTACCCTAAAAAAAAAAAAAAATTTGACACGAGACGGAATTGAAATTTTAAAAATGCTTTCGTGTAGACGCGAATATTTTAAAAAATTTTGAAGTGGGATGAAATATCCCAAAAAACACCACGCAAAAATTAATAAAAAATGTTGAAAACAGCATTTCATTTCAAAATCTTAAACAATGACGTCACTCCTTGTATCTAAGTGTAGTGTTTTTTCCGGTTTCCGTTTTTAAAACCCCCGTAGCCGCGTTCCATGGCATTTTAATATGGAACACAATCTACATACAAGCTTCTATTGCAAAAAAGATGGCCGCCATTCAGTCTCTCTAGAACAGCTGTTAACAGTATATGACAGTTGAGTCGACGGTATATTTTATCTGTGCTTCCCGCGTCAGTTTGCATAGATTTTTGACAGTTTTGTTACTGGCTGGAGAAATACCATGGCCTTAAACAACCCGTTTTTAATGACGTCACTCCTGCAAAAATGACGCAGTTAGTACATATAATGGTATTTAGCGCGGTATTTGAAATGTGCAACTTTAAAAAATCGTATCTTCATCAATAACTTATTAAAAAAATATTAAATATTTTTTTTTTTGTTTAGTTAAATAGTAAGTTTAATGGGAAAAAAATTACTTTAGAAAACAGTGGATTCCCTCATGTAATACACTCTTTTTTATAATTGTATTTTTTCCTCTAGACCTTTTCTGTGGCAGTCTTTTTGAAATAAAAAACACATTTTACAAGATAACAGATCTCTGATTGATTTGAATTCAGTAAAAATGTAAATACATTCTCAAAAGTTGTCGCTACAAGTTGAAGAAGTTCTTGGTTTTTTAGTTTAAAAAAGTAAGCGACAATAAGGCTGGCACGAGATATCTCCCTCTTGGCATCCAACTGAATATTATGTGAATCTACCAACATTTTAGTATTTCAATTACAAAATACACCAAAAAAAACAAACATTTCACTGCAATATGACTAACTCAACATAATTAGCAACTTAACACGTCAATATGTTGAAAACGAATGATATTGTACAACATTTTTGGTGTGTTCAAATACTTGTACACAAATTATCCCAAGACGGGAGTAGGTAAATATTTCATTTTATATCCCTACTTAACTTCAATATCAATGCATGTGATGAGCTAGTTACGGGCTGGTGAATGGTTTTTCGAGTTCGTAGACATATATACAAATAAAAAAATGTAACCTGGTGTGGATATTCCACCTCATCTCTGTAGGGATATAAAATTAAATATAATGATTATTGTTTTTGAAAACTAACAAAAAATAATGGTAATGTACAGGGTGCATAACAAAACTCGATGAACAAGCGGAAAACCAGTGAATCTACATCATGTTTTGGAGTCGATTTTGTAGAGTTTGTAAAATTTTTTGATTGACCTTAGTTTTACGAGAAAATTGAGCACGAACGGTTGATTTTTTTTTCGAATTATTTTTGTCGAATTGTTATCAAATATAAATTATTTAGTCAAATTAATACTATCCATAAAGAAAACCAAATTTAAAAACGAATTTTAATAATAGTTTAAGAAATTCTCTACTTAAAAAACTTTTTAAAAAACAATGAATTTTTTTCAAGAACATTAGCATAAAACATTTTACGTTTTTCATCTCCAAATACGATGTAGATTCACCAGTTTCAGGGTTGTTACTACATTCGAGTTTGTCGGACCCTGTATAGAATACAGAGATAGCTTAACTGTAATATCCAGCAATAAGTAGAATTTTTAATGTTTTGAGCATGATTTTGTTAGTTTTTTTCCAGGAATGGTCATTCCATGCAGCATTCCGCCAAAAGCATTTTCTTGATATGTAATTCACATGTTGTTGAAAGCAAGAAACACATTATATGAAAAAGGCAATTCAATATATTGTAACGAGTATTTCTTGACGGTACTGTGCATTGAATTGAAACAAATTTCAAGGTTCAAATTATTCCAAGGAAAGGAAAATTAATGTACCTTCTTAAAAGGGTACTTCACCACCTGAAAAAGAAATTTTGTACATTAAAATTTGAGAAGGAATCATGTAATATAATATAGTAAAAGCGATTAATGGGCCTCATGTCGCAAAGTTAAAAACATAGACATATGAATGCGTTGTTAAATAAAAAGTTGTAGTAATTTGAAAAAAAGATAGGGGTATGCGTTTTGAAAGTCGACATATATGAAATTATGATAACAATTTGCCAAAAAAAAAGATCATATCTCATAGTCAATTTTCTCGAAAAATGGGCCAATGAAAAAATTTTTATCTACATAATCGACTCCCAAATATTATGTAGTTTCACACGTTTACCCGCCTTGTACGTCAAGTTTTGTTCACACCATGTATAATCGAATAATTATGGTGTCACTTAATTTTTCAACTGAGAAGCCATTATTACTTAATATGTTTTACTTTACTTTCTTTCTGTATTGTCATAAAACACTTGTTAGCAAATTTCAGAACATTGGAGTACAGTAACCCGTTATACTTCAATCGGATCATGTTCATACAACCCTTGAATTACTCTAATTCTTGAAAAAATTTTAGGTTTGCACACATATGAAATTTCGTATCTGAATATCACATTGTTTAATTGCAAATCCTTGCAAGTAGGGATCCGTAAAAAATCAAATAATATTTAACAAGTGATATAAGGGACACCCTAATACAAAGAGTTTGTTCACCTACAACATATGCATAAGTGATTTACATGCAGGCATTTTGCGTCACTATTAATAAATTTAAATATTTCTATAGCGGAACGGCTGATTTAATATAACGGAGGAGTCCGTAGTGAGTGCAGTATCCTTTCCCAAAATGTTATTTATTGCCGATATTTGTTATGATGGCTAAAATCAGTTGATAAGTGTAATAAAGTATGAAAAACTTCTTGTCTGTAGTAAAGTTTAAAAAAATAATATTTCGTTTTTTTTTATAATTCTTACGAAGTAAATGCCGATTAATTACACTTTTTTATTTTTATTGACCGCCACTTGTATATAAAGCCTATTATTTTCTTAAGTAATTTTTTGACTGTAGTCTCCGCTTTTGTAAGCGCGATCGTGAAAATGAAAAACAAAAGTCCAAATTTAATCAACCAACCAGTGCCTGAAATCTTACTGCCTAATGAATTTAATGGTAGGTATATTTTGAAAAAAATTAAAAAAACAGGCCGATAAGATTAAGATAGCAGTAATAAATATCTCTGTAACTAAAAACTCTACATAAAGTCTTTTAAAATATGAATTTCTGTCGAATTGTACGACAATTGAGAATGATGCAAGAGTGTCATCGGGCTTCAAATAATAAAGTATTGGAGAAATTTTTTTGAGCTAATAGGGGGGGTTTTTTTTTTTTAGTTGTGAATTAATTTTTTTCTATAAACTTACTATTTAACTAAACAAAAAAAAATATATTTAATATTTTTTTATAAGTTATTGATGAAGATACGATTTTTTAAAGTTGCACATTTCAAATACCGCGCTAAATACCACTATGTACTAACTGCGTCATTTTTGCAGGAGTGACGTCATAAAACGGGTTGTTTAAGGCCATGGTATTTCTCCAGCCAGTAACAAAACTGTCAAAAATCTATGCAAACTGACGCGGGAAGCACAGATAAAAAATATACCGTCGACTCAACTGTCATATACTGTTAACAGCTGTTCTAGGGGAGACTGAATGGCGGCCATCTTTTTTGCAATAGAAGCTTGTATGTAGATTGTATTCCATATATTAAAATGCCATGGAACGCGGCTACGGGGGTTTAAAAACGGAAACCGGAAACACTACACTTAGATACAAGGAGTGACGTCATTGTTTAAGATTTGAAATGAATGCTATTTTCAACATTTTTTTATTAATTTTTGCGTGCGTTTTTGGGATATTTCATCCCACTTCAAAATTTTTAAATATTCGCGTCTACACGAAAGCATTTTTTAAAATTCAATCCGGCTAGCAGTGGATTTCCTCATTAATAACGTATCTTCATCCTGTACATGAATTACTTGTTTTACCACTGAAAAAAAAATTAGTTTTTTTATAACATGTAAACTAACTTTAGAAATGAACAACATTGAATAAATACAAATCCTTGTAGACAAAACGAACTAATTATACCCATGTTGGGCGCATTATCATTAGTTTTTTTTCTATCTCAACAGATGACATTATACGCTCTGGAAACGAATAATGGGTTATTTGGTTTTTTACAGGGCTTAATGACTAATCAGAAGCTGATGAAAAGAAAATATACTTGACGTAATTACAAATTCCAATTAGTTTCTCTCCAAAATTTCATGTCTGTAATACGAATTTATTTTATAAGACGCAAGTTGTCAGATGAGTAGGCGTTTTCAGAATGTTGTAATAGTGGAGGCCTAGTGGAATCCACTTAACTACGCCAATGACAGTTCATCTCTGCCGTTCTTAAGATGCAGAGGCATACAACATTCAGTACAAAAGATATAGGCGCACCAGCAAAAGCTGCCTGCCATAATATAACAATAATATTAATAAAAATAAATTATTATTTTTTAACATAATGTAAAAGCCGATTCAATAAACGGTATAGGTTTAGTTAATAAACCTATTTTAGTGAACACGCTCCGAATGGATACCCCCTTTTTGACTCTTAGTAATGTTGTTTCTTGGGATGGAAACTCCCAACTACTGTCCTTCATATTTTTGCAAATTTAATTAAATTCCTTAATAGTGACATATCAAGAGAGAAGCTCTAGAATCTAGGGGTTTACAGGGCTTGTGACCTCTCATTGGCTGGGTGTGGCCACTTTAGGTATTACAAAACATTGTCGAGAATCTCTAGTCTTCAAAAGCGTAGATCTAACATTGATCCCATTTTCATATTTAAATTGCTAAATGGCATGATAGATGCACCATCTTTACTGACTCAAGTGACTTTCTGTATTCTAGTCCGTAGGTTTGAGAAATAATGACGTGCTGTTCCTTAGTCACCACAAAAACTAACTATGGTTTTCATGCCCCATTGTCTCGATTGTGTCGTATTGTTAACTCAAGACGGGATCTGGACTTCTTCGGTGTAAGTCTATCAAGATTTAAACATTCACTGGGGTAGACCCGATCCTGTCTTGAGTGTGTCCACATTTTTATTCTAACTGTCTAAGCTTCACCAATTTAATGTTCTGTCACTTATTTTTACTGCTTGTTATCCCTTTTATGCTTAACTATGTATTAAAAATGGATTTTTCCGTAAATAAATTAAATTGAGAAAATTAAAAAATGAAAAATGTCATAATATTTCCAAAACATCAAAAGCCACATCTATTGAGAAAATTCCAAGCGTTTATTTTACTTTTGACAGCTCGATTCTGTATCGATTAGGGATGTCCTAATGCATTACCAAATCGATTTCTCATAAAAATGACTTTATTTATGAAGAAGTTTTAATCAATTTAACACATTTATATTTTATTTTTGCTCAACATTTTGTAGTTTTTATAACATACCCAGACGTTTAAAGCAGAGTTTATATTACGAAAGCGCTGTCGTGTAAACTTTTTTTTTTAACAGTCTTTATTCAATAAAAAATATTACAAAAAATACATAATTTCTTTACAAAAGAAACTTTAAATACAGTCCCGATAAACTCTCTTAATTGGAGTTTGTCATCGGGTGCAGGAGCTACAGAAAACCCAAATATGCATAGGACTATTTTATTGTCGTAATGTAAATTGAGAATTTTTGTGTCGCGACAAACAAAGAAAAAAAAACAAATAGGTTTTAATTTAAATCACATTTTATATTTTTTCATGGAAAAAATCAACTTGAATAATCCTCGTTGCATAAGTAGGCTCAATAAACATCGATATCGATAAATATCGGAGCTAAAGAACATGTGCTTCACTATCGTAAAGAAAAAAACATGAAGTATTGCATTTTTCTTTCTATGGTTGCCTGTCAATAATTACGGAACTTTATAGGCGCCCATGTGTCAAAAGTAAAATAAACGCTTGAAAGAGATATAGCTTAGTTTCCTAATATTGTATGTAAGGTTCTGTAATTTCTTTTGTAATTAGCATCCCAAGTGGAATTTCGCGATACCATATTTTCTACCCCCCTGGAGCAGAAAGACAAGTTGGCCGTGCGGGATAGGAACCACACACTGCTGGCCAAATTTGTGGACGCCAAACCCGAAGACTACCTTCCCATCACAAAGTTCAAGTAAGTTATTTTTCCTTTCTAATTATTATTGTTACAGATAATTGAGTCATATAATTCTTGTCTATAAGTCCACCACAGTCATAGTTGAGATTTTTATATTGTCGTTGCGCCCGCAAAATCCGCTAAACCTTTTTTTTGCGAATATTGTTTTATTGAATATTCTATTGTTATTTTATTTCTTTATTTTATTTGATTGTTTTTACGCCCATAGGTCTTTTACATAGACATTTTAAAATGATTACACAGTAGGTAGCTATTCATTACCGCCAGAGATGGCATCCATACACTGTTCTCTAAAATGCACCAGATTTGTCGTAAAAACATCAATATTGTTAGTATACTTGTTAGCCAGTGCGTGCATTCTTCGTATTGGTGAGTTAGCACTGTAATTGGTCGATGATTGGCTATAGTAAAATAGCGCATTACTACGGGTAACTCGACTAGGCACTCGTATACTAATTAAATTTGTTAGTCGACAACAATCAAACAAAGATTTTAATACTTTGAACAGAAAGAGCAAATCGATGAATATTCATCTATTTTCTAATGTGTGTATATTCAAAAGTTTATAATTTATGTTCACAATGGGAATATTTAATTTTAAAATTAATAAAGTGCAAAAATTTATGTTGGACTCTTTCAATGTTCTTTACGTGAACCCTGTAATGAGACGACCAAATGACCGAGTTATATTCAAGCTGACTTCTTACTAAAGCAATATACAAAATTTGATACTAAATCCAACATATAGTTCTATTTTTTTTTAATTTGCTTTGTAACTAATGAAAGGTATTGTTGAACAAACCTGTTTTTTTAATTTACATAACAGAATTTGCAGGCACAGCAACGATATATTTTTATGCTGGTAGTTTCCTATATTAATCAAATAGCAATCGGTTCCTAAAAATGATAAAAACCCATGAAAATTGAGTTTAAAAATCGCAATTAGTTCCTATTGGTGATAGGTACACTTGTAGTTAGCTCTTTTGGGATGGCCATGTTCACGAGCAGCAGGCGGGGAGAGAAAAATTCCAATGTATTAGGTGGTTGAATTAGTTTCCGCCATTTTCAAAAAGATGGCGCTAGTACTATTAGGTAAAAAAAATATATTGGCAGAAATGTTTTATCATACTTGACAGCTCAGTATGTCTCATTTATGTATGTCTGAAGTGCTAACAATGCAGATTTTTTAAAGCTTTCAATATGTCAAGTTTTATGCTTACAAAGCGCAATTTGCGGGAAACGTTGCTGTTCTGCTTCCAATTATAGAAATCTGCTGCTGACGCTAATGGAGTCGATTTTGTTGAATAAAATTTTTTGATTTGACCCTTAGTTTTCGAAAAAATTGAGTACGAAGTTTATTTTTTTTTCGAAATTTTTCTGCAAATTGTTATCAAATATCATGTCTGTCAAATTAATACTATCCATTAAGAAAACAAAATTAAAAAACGCGTTTTAATAAGAATTTAAGCAATTTTACTTAATCGACCATACTTATGAAAACTTTTGTGAGAAGAAAAAAATGTTTTTTTTCAAGCTCAGATTATAAGTCATATTACACAATTGTCTCGTTTTATTACACCCTGTATAATATTTAAGACTTTTACCCACATGAAACTTATCATTTAGGTGGGTTATTTTTACCCAAATACACATTTTTTTCAAATGACATGATTTTCCTGGCCGTTTAAAAAAAAAACAAAATCAAAATATTTTCATCAAGTTTCGTACAAAAAAAAATTTCAGCACATAATTTTTTTTCCTCAAACGATGGAAATGGAGAATTTCGTCATAGTACTTACGTCTTTCCTCAAACATTAGTCCGTCTTTTAAAAATCATACAGAAATATTTTTTTGACAGTTCATTATATTCAGTTTAATAAAAATTAAAGAAGTTTCATCCTGCTAAATGAAAAATGAAATAAATGAGACGAAAACAGTTTTTTTTTGCTCTAGGAAATTCCGTCACTTTTTAATTTCCCGATTCGCTTTCTCCACGTGCCGAATATTACCAAAGGCCGTCCGAACATTTCCGTTGATTCCCGAAGGCCACCCGAACAGTTCCGTAGAGTCCCGAAGGACACCGATAGAGTCCGAAGGCTCCCGAATGGAGAAATGCTTTCGAACAAGGTCGACCTAGGTCAAGAACGGCCATCGAAGGTTATCAGAGGACACCGTTCGGTCACCGCCATCTTGGATTTCGACGAGTCCATTTTGCGTTTAAGGGATTTCGATTCTGAGATAGGGACACCATTCGATAAAAAATATAACTGGGAATATTTTCATAAAGAATTATTCGTTTTTAAGTATTTTCTAAAATCAGTTTTATTTTAATTCGCTTCATTATTTTCTTCCTTTCGTTTGTAAATTATTTTTTATTTGCAAGTTTGCATCGACGTTCTTGTAATGGTGTTTTTTTTTTACAACTTCAGCTGTAAATATTATGTTTTATTAACCGATTTTTAATATTTTTTTTTTATTGAAAAAAATAATATTAACAGGAAAACCAACAGTTATAAATTACTTAAGAAAATATAGCAAACAAAGTGAATAAACCAATTAAAGGTTTTCACAATTAGAATAGTGCCAAAAATGAAGGCTCCCGCAATTTTTTTTTCATAGAAATCAACTTTTTTTGAAAATCGGTAACGCTATTTAAATAGAAAATAGTTTGAAGTGTAATCATTTTTCGAAGCTTTGTGGCTTTCAACAAATCCGGAATATCATATTTTGAAAACACATCAATTTCTAACGTGGTGAAACGTATAAATTATTATTAGTAAATAACATTATACGAAATAACATACCTACTTATCAGCACCAAAAACCTAAAGTTCCACTTTTTAAAAAGTGCTCAATAAATAGGGATTGTTTTTTCCGACATATTCTTACCTTTGAAATTTTAAATACAAAGTAATCTCACATTTACCTACATTAAATTTGTAGCTCGGGTTTTTCTTTATGTAAATTTGTGTCGATTTTTTTCTTGATTACGTAAATATTTTATAGTTGTAAGATTCACCGGCAGCGTGTTGTCTCCCGCATTCTGTTATTGTTTTTTTAATTATACTCCTTGTACTATGATACATTTATTATTGTGTCGGTTGGTATTAATAGGCGAATCGCGTTGGTATTGACGTCACGAGATAACTGACCATACACAAGTTGTGACGTAGCTAGAGCTCCGTTTCACTTTCATTTGAGAGTTGAGCTTTAATTTTATTTAGCATACGCAACAGCCATTTTCTTATCTGTTTTTCGGTGCGCTACGAAAAGCGTACTGTGTTTTTTTTCAAATTGCAAATTTAGTTTAAAAACAGTTTTGTTTCTAAATTCGCTCGTAATAAATTCGCACACCTTCAAATCCACCTCAAAATATCCAAATGTTTCTAAAATAGTAGTTTTTCGATATCTTTTGGCTATATGTAGAAAAAATGGCGCATAAATTAAGTCGTAAAATATGAACGAATTGCAATAAATAGACAAATAAGTATTTGTAAATTAACATAGATATATTTCGAGTAATTTCTACATATTTTTTCCACATTTTCTTCCCATTATTATTATTATTATTATGGATAATTTATATAGCGCCGTTTTCGTATAAATATACCTCAAGGGCGCTTCAAATATTGAATTTAACGGCTCGGGAAATTTAAAGTGAGTGAAAACTTAATTTCTGAGTAGAAAATACCATTGTCAAAATTAATCGATAGATTTTGAGAACATATAGGTCTTAAGTTTCTTTCGAAACATCACTTCAGTCTTACAGTTGCGCACTTCTGGTGGGAGAGCATTCCAAGCCACACGGCCCGCAACTGCAAAAGCGCGCTCTCCAAATTTTGTGCGCTGATTACGGATCGGTACTAAAACCCTCTGTAGATGTAGCTGATCAAAGTGTGAGACGTCTTTCAGCTAGTTCATCTGGAATGCAAAGCTCTTTTAAATAAAAACTTCTTAGTCTGTGTTCTTGAAAAGTAGTATGATCGCAATTTATTCCGATTTCGCTAGAGAAAATAAATTTATGATAAAAAATGGGCCTCTGTTAAATTACGTGCGCGCCTAGAATTTTTAAACGTTATGACGTCAGATAGCGGCAACCGAAACGTCACAAAATACAGAGATTTCCCTTCACTTTCGCTTTCGTAGGGAAAATGAGGTTCCGTCCCACTTTTAATCGTTTGTGGGTCACTCTCGATTTCTATATTCGAAAGTTTCACCGCCAAAATCTCCACTGTCCAACATTTTGATGGTGAACGAAAAATATTCCTAAATATCTTCGACCCCCTTATAATAAAAATATTTATTTTTTAGGAAGCGGATATGGTATGATGATGATGATGATGTAGGTACTAACTTACACATTTGTTTTAACCTTTTTTACATTTCTTTATACCTAGTAGGTATTTTCTTTTATATTTTTTATGTATTTAGACATATAATATTGTTTTATAATATTTATGTCGGCGGTTTTATAATTTCTCAATACTCGTTTTTGGTCAACCGAAAACTGGTGAATCTACATCGTATTTAGAGACGATTGTGTAATATGACTTTTTAATCTGAGCTTGAAAAAAAATAATTTTCTTCTCCCAAAAGTTTTTGTAAGTATGGGAAATTAAGTCAAATTGCTCAAATTCTTATTAAAACGCGTTTTTTTATTTTGTTATCTATGTGATAGTGATATAGTATTAATTTGACTAAATACATGATATTTGATAGCAATTTGCAAAAAAAAATCGAAAAAAAAATCTACTTCGTACTCAATTTTCTCGAAAACTATAGGTCAAATCAAAAAATTTTATTCTACAAAATCGGCTCCAAGTATTATGTAGATTCACTGGTTTCCCGCTTGTACATCGAGTTTTGTTACGCACTGTATACAAGTACCTACATAATATGTATGCTTTTATATCATTTACCTATATATATATTTTTCAATGTATTATGTAAAAGCCCTATGGATAAATAAAGCTACAGAGTTGATCCATGCAGTAATTATATGAATTTGCAAGGTTGCCCACTTCGCAGCCTCTTCAACAGCAACAGTATTAACTTTTGTCCATCTTACATATTTTATCTCTCCAGGCAAGAGATAGTGTCGACCATCGCCGCCAACCGCGCCGTGGTGATCAGGGGCGCGCCGGGCTGCGGCAAGTCCACGCGCACGCCGGCCTACATCCTGGAGGCGGCGGCCAGCGCGGGCGCGGGCGCCGCGTGCAACATCCTCGTGTCGCAGCCGCGCCGCGTTGCCGCGCTCGCGCTGGCCGAGCGGGTGGCCGGAGAGAGGGATGAGGAGGTAGGGACGTGCTGAATATTACTACCAGGGCGTGGCAGGTCCACGCGATCGCGAGTTCTTTCATTCTTGGAAAATCATAGGAAACTGTAGGATGTTTTCAAAAACTCATGTCTTTGTGGCGGAAAAATACGTCACGCGTACGACGCGGAATGAAGCAAGATCTACCGAACTCTGCCGAACGCTATCGAACAATGAGGAGAACCGTTTTAACCTTCATCGTGACTCCACGTCGCTTTTGTACAAATTTCTTGCTGCCAGATCTTGTGGCAATCTAAATTCATTTCGCACTTTTCTATTTGCACAACTCATGTCAATCTTAGTTTAATTAGTTAAGTTTTCATTGTATTTCATTTCATGTAACTTCTGTCTAATAAATGTGCACTAGAAACTGTAAGTACTCTTTCATTCTTTTAACTGCTTAAAGTTACCTGCGGATACATTTAATTAGATGGCAGGCATGTTATTGTTAATTATTATTAGTTTTTAATTATATTATGTTTTACCTGTACATCTGTTTGTATCCCAAATAAAATAAAATAAAATTAAAAAAATTCTCTCTGTGCACCCCACATAAAGCAATAACCACTAGAGGTAACCAAAGTGGTGGCTAAATCTTACTCGAAATATTTAGGTCTTTGGTCCCATCCCCTAAGAAGCCTTGCTCTTTCTTTCCAAAAATTAATCTGTGGTGTGCTATGCTATAAACTGTTTAAGGCCTACAATTCTAACCTTCTGCCTATTCTGCTGTGCAGAGCCTAACTGCAGTAAAAGCAAGTTTACTCTTGTTTCAATTTGACCAAGAGAGCCCATCGTATTGGCAATACAGTGAACATAAGCTCTATAGGTACAGCTAAGACAATTTATATAATATTTCCTCTTACTAGCAGTTTAGGTTCTGCACGGCAGTAAAAACAGTAACAGTTCCTAATCAATAATAGTGATGATCATTTTGTCAATTTCAAGTCTCCTCTCTTCTGTCACTCTTATGGTGATGATTTCAATCTTTCACGCCAGTCTCTGCGTAAGACCCACAAAATTTAACATTAATTTAAAAAAGTGTTAGACCCAAGTTTGATCCCTGTGGTACTACACAATCCTAAAATTACAAAAATATATCTACATTACCTTTCTAGGTTGGAGACGTTATCGGACATCAAGTCAGACTGTCGACTAACATACCCAGAGCACCAGGAGGAGTTATCGTTTATTGTACCGCAGGTGCCTTGCTAAGGAGATTGGCTTCATCACCAGAGGTAAATTCATGGTCCACTTAATCTAAATTAAACTCCTACACCAAGTAAACCATAAAGGAGCAAATATGAATTACCTTGAAGTCATGGAAATACACAAAAATCTGAATTCTAATAATAATTTAATTAATAATCAAACATTTCATATATCATCTCCACTTCTAACTATGTTCCCTTTAAAACGCAATTCTCAAATTACTTCTCTAGACCCCTACCCTCTCAAGACCCCCCTACCCATACCTCCCCTCAAGACCCCAGTACATCAACTGCCACCACTTAGCAAGCAATTAATTATCAATTTTTTTTGTACAACTTCTTAGTATTCTACCATCACCACTGTCCCAAGATGTGTTTTTTCGGTTTTTTCTATCACTTCTATGTATCAATATTTATGTTACCCCCTGTGTTTTAGATTCTTAAGTATTGCAATTTAATTTTTCTGTATTTTTCTGTATAACATCTGTATTCTAATTTAGTGTCTTTTCACCAGTCGATGGGAGAACGTTACTCCCGAAACCAGGTAGTGTAGGTAAATTCTATTTTTATAGAATAAACCAATAGTAACACATAACAGTGTTTTATTTAATCATAATTCATTATGAAGTGTTACAAAGTGAATGCCGAATCAATCAACAAAATAATGTTAGCCAGTACGGCCAAACAGGCAATTATGTATAAAGACCTAAT
>JAGVSP010004251.1:0-17683 GCA_022494985.1 Micrasema minimum
TGACAAGCATCTCCGTAAGGTCTGTAAATATTGGCTGGGAGGAAGGCAAAGCTGGCTACTGTTGCCGTACTGGAAGCTGAACTGTCATCATCAGATCCATCAGACAAAGAACTGATCTCCGGCTCTACATTCCTTTGCAAGTTTTCTACTTTCCTGAACCAATTTAAAAATTAAATCCTGTGGAACGTGGCCGTTGCTCCAAGAGATGGTTTGAGTTTAACAAAAAAGTTTCTCGTGAATTGATAATTTTTTCACTTCCTTTTGAAGTTTCAGCTTGCATTTTTCAAGTTGATTGGTCGATTTCAACACTCATTTTCTTGTATCGGTGTTCTGAAAAAAAAAAGAGTTTATTGGTTTTTTTTTTTTGTATATTTCTGAAATTTTAAATAGGTACATAGTACGTAACATTATTTTATTGATTGATTCGGCATTCGGCAAAACTATATTCGGCAAACACTTCATAGTGAATTGTGATTAAATAAAACTATGTTACTATGTAGAACTTTACTCCCGAAACTGGGTAGTGTTCATTCTATTTATTAGTATCGGTTTGATTTCATCACAATTTAAATATTTCTTAGTAGAATAGCCTCTTTTTTTTTTAAACCTGAGGATATTTAAAAAAAAAACACACTTTCAAGGTCGCATTTTGTACAAAGCTCTCGTTTAGATAATAAGTAATTCGAAGTTGCAAATCTTCGGTAGACAATTTATCATGAAAACAAATAAAACCACACTTTTCTATGAAGTTATCCAAACTTTTGATTTTCACAAACACAGTATCAAATTAATTCTTAAAAAATGCTTGGCCCTCTGTATTATTCAAATAAATTTTTTAAAGATTGCTCAATTAGCGCCGTCTATAATATACACATAATTATTGTCCATTTAAACGAGACCTTGTGCTGCGTTTACACGAGGTATCTAATCTGTCTAACTTGGATTTAATATTCAAGAACTTTTGATTACAACATGATAGGTACCTAACTACCTACATTGCTGCAATTCATTATTATCAACAGTTAGCGATTTAACTGTTAAAATTATTAATTTTAAGTATAAAATCTACTAGCGCCCTTGGGGTATAATATATTTATACGAAAACGGCGCTGTATAAATTATCCCTAATAATAATTATTATTATGTATTTATCACTAAAAAGCTCAAATAACTCATATCAAGGAAAATACACGCACCAATTTTATGTCACTTAGTTTTTATTTTTGTAACACTAATCTAATGAAGTAAAATTATTATAAGACATGGCAAACTGAACTATAGTAGCACTAATTTACTGCAAAAGAAAGACAAAACATACCTTGGCACTTTACTTTGATTACTGGGTAGGTACGTTACTTTGTTTACCTTTTTCTTTGTAAACTTTACGTGAATAATTATTGAAACATTTCTTTGTTTTTGAAGCACGATTGTAGAGAATAAACTGTTAGCAGACAACATTAATTCAATACACTGGGAGCTTCTTCACTTCCGTTGCACAAAGAACATTTCAGATTTTCAGACAACACGGGAGAATTTCACATGATTCAGGAGCTATTTTTAAATGTAATTATTCTAGTACTCATCACACAACTTTTAGTATATTCTATCCATATCGAAAATGAAGTAATTATCTAAATATCCACAAAATGTTCGGAAAATGGAATGACGGTCGTACATTTTATAATATGGAGGAGAAAATTAGTTAAAATTAGATCATAATATTCTTGTCCGTCTCGACGCTCCATTCGTTCTTTCTGTACCATTATAGAACACGAGATGCGCTAAAGACAGAAGAAGGCAAGTGTAAAACTCTGATCGTCGTGAATTATTTTAATAATACTAAATACACCTACAGCGTTTTAGACGTGCACCGATCTTTAATAAAACCAAATATTGTAGATTTTCAAATATTTCCAGACAAATAATACTGGATAAAATTGAGATTTTGATTTCGTTTTGCTTTTATATTTCATTCTAATTTGAAAATTTTCCACTAAATACAAAAATTAAATTAAACCTATTTTACCCAAATTTACCATGGGTGACGCAATTTTCATTCGTGTTCAATTTTCAGTGTGATAAACTTTTAGGTGTAGCATTTTCAAGGTAAACGCATAATATGCATTTACAAAAATTAAATTATTAAAATATAATCAGTTTATCATTTTATGATAAACTGATAAACTATAGATATTTTATTGTAATGTGGGTACTAAGTGCAATTAAAATCCAAAACGAACACCAAAATTTTTTTATACCCATAGAAAAATAATTACCCGTGTTTTCGTTATTTTTTAAAAAATTATATAATATATTTGTTATTTATACCTATAAGTACTACATAATATACATAAGTATATTAGTTTTGCAAAACAATATATTTTTGTAACAGTCTACAAAAACTAAATATCCGAATCTTTAGTTAAAAATCTAAACAAAAGTTTACCTAAACTAAAAAATAAAAATCTAAAACGAAAAAAACAATCTATCGAAAACTAAGGACCTTAAATAAAAAGGTAAAAACCATAATGAATAATCTGGAAACACAAAGCAAAAATCTCAAAGTTTACACCAAAAGCAAAGCAAATAAAGGGTTGGTTGGAAGATATTGTTTACAAGGTAGGTACTTATGCTATAAAATGATAAAGTTATTATAAATAAAAGCTGAAAATCAGAGAGTTAAAATCTTAATGCAAAAATCTGAACGAACGAACGAAACGTGATTTTTTGTTTAATTTCTCTGCATTCACAGAAAATTTTAGGCAATAATCTTATAAAACTTAAAGCAAACTATCTGAACTGTAACTTGCCGTTTTCAACCCCCCGTACATTTTAAATATTTCGACTCCTCGTACGTAGGTATATACATATTTACAACAAACTCGTAGTACAACCCGAAAACTGGTGAATCTGCATAATATTTGGAGTCGCATGTGTCGACTTTTGAATCTGAGCTTGAAAAAAAAAAAATTTCTTCTCATAAAAGCTTTCATTAGTGGTACCACAGATTAAGTAAAATTACACAAATTCATATTAAAACGTGGTTTTATATTTTCTTCTATTTATGGATACTATTTGACTAAATAAATTATTTTTGATAACAATTTGCAAAATTTTAGCAAAAAAAATAATTTACTAAATTTTCTTGAAAATTATAGGTTAAAAAAAAATTACTCCACAAAATCAAATTCATATAATATAATGTAGATTCACTGGTTTTCTGCTTGTACATCGAGTTTTGTTACACGGTGTATTATCGTAAGCCACAAATTGTCGATTTTTAGCTTTTGGTGTATTTTGTTTGTACTTAATTATATCAAAACAAAAAAATTATTAGTCATTAGTAACATTTTTTGGGACGTATTTTGTCATCGTATCTCAAACCAAGGCACATTTTTTTACAAAGTAGGACTATCGTATGAAGCTTTACGATAAAATACGCGGGAAAAAAACGAACGGAAATGTAACTATCAGTTACGAAATGTGCTCGCGTCGTGCAATGTTTTTTTTTTCGAAAAATAGCTTATTTTTTTTCCTATATGTAAAAATGTATCCCAAAAGAGACCTAAATGTTTCATACAACAAACCAGATAAAGTAAAATTTCTATGATTTTAAATTAATATTTTATTAGATTTGTTATAATTTACAGAAAAACACTGTACCTACACTATCGTTGGTGCTACTTACGATGATGTACGTCGTTTTTAATATCGAATAATTTTCTTATGTAACATAATTTAATACGATACTTATGTTGGAGGCAGTTTGTAGAATCCATATGCTCCACATATGGGGTGGATATTTATTTATTTCGCTTTTTGTACAAAGAGTTGCGTACATTGGCGCCCTTATTGCGCGGAAAGGAAAACATAAACTTTAGTATTTTAATAAAAGATTCGCCGATAGAAAGGCTAGAAAAGTAAAATTTTATTCGTATTTTTTAAATAAATTTAATGATTATTTCATTCTAATCCTTGCCTTTTTTTCGTATAGGTTTAAAGGGGTGGAAGATAGGGGGCGCCGTAGAAATCCCGCCCAGGGCGCTGGTAGTGCTAAAACCGGGTTTGAGCATATGGATATATTATTTTTCATCTGTGAAGAAGTATATTTTTTTATTAAATTAAACAAAATTTTTCATTTTATTTGGATCAGACCATTTGTTAATTATAAATAGATATACCAAACAACAGTAGGTATTAATTATTTAACAGCAATAATGCAAATACATAAAATTTTTCACAATTTTCGTAACCTGTGTGTGGAAAAACCACTGTTTTAGTAGTTATTTTTATTTCCAAATAGATTTTGGGCAAAAATCAAAACAGAGGTAATACAATTTTATACAATAAATAACTTAAGAACAGTGCAACTAACATAAATTATTACTGGTTGATATCATTTTTAAAATCATTCAATGATTTTAAAAAAAAAAATTTACGTGTTTGAATCCTACTATTTTAATTGACACTAAAGGTTCGCACTAAGTTTAAAAAAATAAATGTATTTAATCTCATGATATTTCCACATATTATCTCAATTTGTAATTTTAATAAAGTTTAAGTAGCTTGTGGTTGAAAATGGAAATCAATGTGGCAGAACAGCGATCTCTAGACTGAAAATGGAAATCAATGTGGCAGAACAGCGATCTCTAGACTGAAAATGGAAATCAATGTGGCAGAACAGCGATCTCTAGACTGAAAAATGAAATCAATGTGGCAGAACAGCGATCTCTAGACTGAAGTTGGAAATCAATGTGGCAGAACAGCGATCTCTAGACTGAAAATGGAAATCAATGTGGCAGAACAGCGATCTCTAGACTGAAAATGGAAATCAATGTGGCAGAACAGCGATCTCTAGACTGAAAATGGAAATCAATGTGGCAGAACAGCGATCTCTAGACTGAAAAACCACAATGCTACCACTGGGCCACCACTGAGTAATGCTGTAATTATAGTATATCTAGAAACTTACACACACAATATAAAACTTCTGTAAAAAATACTTTTAAAAATGAATCCAGTGAGCTATACCTATACATATCTCCGCAATAAGCCACTGATATTTTTAGCAATAGTAAACAGTTTCAAACTTAAGTAAAGTTGCTACAATGACGCTCAAAGAAATCAAGCCAATTACCCAAAGCCTTATTAGGAGTGAGGAATGTCTTTATAAACTGGAGTAAGTTTTTAATCCAATCAATATGTAAGGTTCCAGATTTTGGTAGTAAAATACTCAAAAGTAATGCCCAGTTTTCAGCATTATTCGGATACATATGAACAGCCATCTGCGCAAGTTTTATACTTTTCTTCAAGTTATTAAGAAACATTTCCGCAATACTGGCAACTCTGTAATTCTTAATAATGTTTTCCTTGGATTCTCCTAGTAAAATAACTTTTTGGGCAGATTTACTTGCTAAGGGAGCAAATTTATCGCTTACAGCTACACAATATTTAGATAAGTGTTCCCATAAATATGTATTATCCGGGTATTTATGAATATGATCTATCATTTTTTTAATGGACTGCAAGGGATTTTCTTTAAGCAAAATGTATGATTCGAAAAATCCTATGTAATTATAATATGCATTACTATTGGTCAACTTTCGTAATTCTTCAATTACAAGATTCGATAGTGCTTGCTCAGAGTGTAGCAGCCCTATGGAATATATTGAGAGCAGCCCAGGAATTGATGGGATATCCTTATTTAACTGCACACTTTGAAAAAGTAATGTTTTACAATCGTCAATTCCCTGGAATTTATACGCCATGCTAGCCATGGCCACCAATAACTCTGACTTTTCTTTATCGGTGTTAGCCAACCACTGTAGAGCTGTACTGTATATAGCATAAGATTCTTCGTAATGTTCACATTTGTAAAGTGATAAGGCTAACCCAGAAGCAGAGTGTAAACTCGCTTCGGACACAGATTTGAACATTTCAATAGCGGTATCGTATTTACCTAGATGGTATAAAATGCGACCACAATTCAGAAGCAAAATATCTTTATATTTTGGATCTGTCAAGCTCAATGCTTTCTCAAATGAAAGGAATGCTTTATTATGCAAACCCATTTTTTCTAACAGAATTCCAAAAATATTAAGGCAACAAGCATTGTTGCTTTCGTATTCGCTTAACCAAGTTAACAAATCACACGCTAAAGGTATTGCATGCATGTTGTTTATGGAATATTTTAATTTAGATTCATTTTGGTCTACTGCATTCATTAAGGTTTTGCAAACCCATTCCCCATAACCAAGACTACTTTCTCTATGGAAGCCTAACTCAGTAGAGTGACGGAAGAGATCCATAGCATCCTCATGACCCACAGACTCTGCTACTAGAGCTTGGCCAATCCAACTTTGCAAATAAGAAGGGTCAAATTGTTGAGCTCGTTGAAATGATTTATTGGATAGTACAGTTTTATTGAAGTGTAAATAGAGGAGTCCAAGGTTACTCCAAATTATAGAGTTGGTACCATCTAAATTTAAGGCTTTGACAAATGCATGTTGAGCAATAGCATACTTTTTAATTCCTTTACTCATGCAAACAACTCCCAAAGTATTCCAATATTGCCAAACACTTTGTTCACTACTGACACATTTCTTTATAGCAGCGTAAGCTTTTAAGATATTGTTCTTGTTTCCGTAATACTTGTAATAATCTAAATATACGGTAGCTAAATCATGGTACAAATAGCTTTTGAATGTTGTTGATAAACTGATTCCTTTACACAAACAACGTAGAGCGAGAAGAAATACATCACCCTCTGTAAGGAATGTTAATTTGTCAGCATCTTCTTCATTGTTGAATTTTGAGCTGATAAATAACCACCTGTATTTAGGAGGAAGCCTTGCAATCACAGAAACAGCAGTCGACAAAACTTTCCATAAACACACAAAATGGTTTTCTTTACAAATGGCTACTGTTACCAAATCTATTGCTTCTTGGGCATTATCACGACAACAACCAAATAAATTTTGGGAGAATTTATCCATTGCGATGCACAATTTCACTTCTGCCATACCTTTAAGAGCGGGTATGTACTGATCATCATCGATAGATTTATATGTTATAATAGCCTCCTGGAATTGTCCTAACAAGCACTGCACAGTACCAATTTGCACAAGTGAATATTTTCTACTTTTGTCCAACTCTGTCGCTCGTTGATAACATTTTAAACCCGAAGAATAAGATCCGCGAGAGTAGTAAGCATCTGCCAAGGATTCCCAAGCCTCGCTGTCACTGGGATGAAGTCTTACGAAGGTTCGCAAGTTCACAATAGCATCATCCCATTGCTCCAGGGCAAGGTGGTGAAGTCCGAGAGCGAGCCAAGCCCAGGTATCTTGAGGATGGTTTGATTTTATTACGTTTTTTAGCAAATCATAATTTACATCCCAGTTTTCCCAATATCTGTACGAATTACTTAAGCTTTTACCTGCTATGGTACACTCAGGGTTTAAGGCAAAAGATTTTTGGTAACACTTTTTGGCTTTTTCTATATTTAAATCATACAAACGATAGTAATCTCCGAGATAAAGAAAAACCAAGAAATTATATTTATCATATTTGGCTGCTTGTATAAAGGGGATTAGAGAATTAGAATAATCTTCTTTTTCTCTGTAGTACAAACCTAATTCCAACCAACACGATGGACTTGTTTCTTTATTGGTATCCAGAATTCGGAAAGCTTCTTCGTCATTTCCTTTCTTTTTTAATAATAATGCTTTACAAGGGAGAAACATTTGTGAGTCCTGAAGATGAAGAAGACAATTTTCAGCATCAGCAAACATATCTGTGAAGAGGTAAGCTGTGAACAGAGCCATATATTCATCAGTTCCTAACTGATCATCATCAAGATTAGACTTCAAATTTAAAGCTTTACTGCATTTTTCTTTAACATTCTGATTGGATATGGCCACTAATAAAATTTTTAAGGCATTAGTAGAAATAGCTTCATTAGAACTTTTAATTAAGGAGCGCGATAATCTCTCAGCTTCCAACCATCTTTGTAATTTTAGACAACATTTGGCAACTAATACTCTTAACAGGTTATTTTCTTTATCGTTTGCCAGCAAACTATTACTTATATAAAAGGCATTAAAGTAATCCATCTTTTGATAGAATAATCCCGCTTTTATAAAATCGTGTGTTTTTGCAATTGTGTTGCACACAAGAAAATCTTCAAGGAAAGACGGGAGATCAGGATGCTGGTTTATTGCTCCATTAGTTAGCAATATAACCTCAATATAAGTCTGGCAGATGAACTCTTTCAACTCTTGAGAGTTATCAGAATCTTTGATAAATTCTTTTGCAGACTGGAACATGCAAGCAAATCCCTTCGTAACATGAAGATGCTGGAAATATTTTAAAATAAAAGCAATATTCACTCTGCGTTGATTATTTTCTTGAAAAACTTTTTGTACAAGAAGAGAAGTATCTACATTTTTCTCTAATTTTGATTCTGCAAGTAGTTTTGTAAGTGTCGCATACAGAATATTCTGTTTTTCAGATGATGAAGTTGAGTACTGATCAAACAATATATTGCCACATTTTACTGCATCATTTAGCTTCAATGACACACAGAGAAACTTAGTGCAAATATCCGAATATTTCACTGAATCTTCTTCTAAAGGAAGGAGATGGGTATAAATATTAATAAGTTCATTCCAACTTTCTGGAGATTCAATTTTCTCGTAAAACTTTTCCAAGCCTTGCCACGCTAAAACTTTATCCTGGTTTATAGATATTGCTTTCTTAAACGCCAGAACAGCTTGATCAGAGTCTTGTAGTGCTACTCCGAGCATAACCAGAGCCATATAGTTGTTCTTATCTTTTTTTAATGCTAACTTACTGTAGTTTACAGCAGATTCAAAATCCTTTTGATTTATCGCATCCCTAGCCTCTTTGAGGGCATTTTTAATTTCTTCCATTTTGTCTACTTGATTGTAATTCCCAGCAACTGGAAAAATAAATTTTATTTACTTATTTTATTTTTACGTAAACAATTTACAATATGAGCCATAAAATCAAACAATTCTGTCCCGATAAACTGTAGTTTTTACAGTTTGTCATCAGGTGCAAAAAAGATAAAAATTATAATATAGCAGTATAGTAGAGTGCAAATAAAAATTCAATATTTAAAAGACGAGAAAAAACTTTAAATGAAGATAAAATCAATACAAGATAGTTCTTTCTCCCAGCCAAATCTTCAAAGAGATAAAAAAACTTATTAATATTTGCAGATTGATGTTTTTATGTTCATGACATTAAATGTTTTTTTAGCAAGGTAATCTAAGGTTTTTTATCCATTTTTATTTTTAATTTTAGGCACAACTAGTCCATCTATTGATGAAAATCTTGTTACTACAAATGCTCCAATTTATTTAAAAAAAAATTATTGAACATATGTTGTGAAATTATTATGTTCCATAATATTCTCTTAATGGGTAATATATTGAGAGATTAGAATGAAAATGGAATATTCTGCCTTCGATTATAAAGTATTTATATATTTATGGGAGCAATCAATTTTAAAAGAGCATTTTGTACATTTTTAATATTAGTTGCATACCATATCTTATCAGCAAGGGATAAATACACGTATCTTAATTTGGACAGAGATACTAAAAACATTAACTTGTAATTGTCTGACAACAGATCTCGGGCATTTACATGTTTTTAATGTGTGTATGTCCTACTTGAGGAAACTGTCAATCGCTACGCCTAAATAAGTATATTCATTGACAATGTATATATTTTAACATAAGCAAGTCCTACAATTATTATTGGTGTCGTGAAAGCAATCAAAATTATGAGCTTGTATGATAGGTAAAGCCCCTACTAAATTTAACATTCTAAGATGCATTAATTTAGTTTTTTTGGAATAATTGAAATTGACATTTGTGATTCATGGAGAGAAAAAAAGATTCTATTGTAAGTATACGAGGAAAACAAAGTCATCAAGCAGAACCAATTGTATCAGAGCATTTTTAAATATATAAGCACATGCCTGATAATCTCAAGTTGCAAATCAAAAACCAATTCGTAAATGGTCCAAAGCAATATCGATTTATGCGTATTGCCGATACCGTTAATAAATAAAATAATTTAGGCAACCACTATCGGCTATCGGCACATTGACATTTTTTTACACAAAGGACATAAAAAATATATCGATAAATATGTTGAGATGACACAATGGACACAACAAAGATAATAGGACACAAATTAATGATCATAGGTCATAGACAATCTACTAGATTGACATACAGATTTATAGATAATAGTAGTTAAAAGCATACAATTCTAGTGATGCGCATAACCGGTTATTATCTAAGTTTAATATTGTTTTTTTTCATGTGTTTGATATATGAAAATAAAATAAAAACAATTTTAGTACTCTGAAGGCTAATTTTTTAGAAAAACTTCATGCATTATAATAGATTTTAGAAACACGCAATCAAAAAATATAACTGCAATACAAAAGAGTAAGTAACGGAGTAGCTTTAAAGTCGACTCGCAAGCCATGGCCCAAGTTAGCTATTAGAGTAATTATGCTGAAAATTGCTGTACCTACTCATACCTACATCATTTTAAAATTTTGCTAGTGTAACTTTTTTTTTTCTTTTTTAAAAAATATTTTTAGGAAATCTACCCCGTTTTAATAGATGGGTAAGAATAATTTTTGCTACGTATACACGAAAATACTTAATTGCCTTAGTATTTTTTTGACATTGTAACATTCATCTACAGTGTATTTATGTGCAAATGGCGGAGCTTGTGTTTTGCGTTTGTGCTTAGTAAAAATTTGAAGATTTTCGATTTCCAAGTTGTTTGTTGTTTTCTTACCCTGTTTTCTACATTTTATGTATGAGATTTTACTTAAATGAGTGTTAAATAAATTTTTATTCATTTCTTTGTGCTATATGCTTAATAAACACGCTATGTTTGTATGTTATTAATAAAATGTCACATATCATTACAGACTTTACATTATTTGGACGATTTGGACCATTTAAAGCAACAAAATAATGTTCTGTCATTTAATAGGAGTATCAATCACGTTTGATATATGAGTACTACTTTGCGACCTGCATTAAAAGTCTCTAGATGTTCCTTAAGTAAACTCCCGCCTTTTTGTTCTTCGAATAAAGTTGAACAATTCGTCGAAAATGAACGAAGTAAGAGACAAGGTAGTAGCTGGTCCTTCGACGTGGGATACTTTAACGGCGAACGATAGCTCTCCCGAGATCCTAAGTTCTCCCATTAAACTACCGCCGACCGTCGGAGATGCCAACTGCTCTCCCGGCCAGGCTACCCCGCAGACTCCGCAGGGCCGCCCATGCCGGGGCTCAACTTCATGGAGGACATCCACCCCGAGCTCCTCCAGCAGGGGTGGAGGAAGTACTGGTCCAAACGGGAGAACAGACCCTACTTCTGGAATAAACTCTCCGGGGAATCCATGTGGGAGATGCCACTGACAAAGCGGGATTTCGATCCTATCACAGACCCCCTCGGGATCTGCGGACCCAACCCGGCTAACCCAGCGCTCATCGTTCCCAAGCGGAGGGCTTCCGAAGACAACGGGCCTCCTCCCAAAAAGTTTGTCTTGGCCGGGCCGTGGGATCTGGATATTCCCACTAACGTGGTAATATACGAGAGGCCGCCCACCATAAGTCCCCATCCCCACCCGGAGATAGAGTCCTACAGGTATTCGCTGGTGTCCAAGCTGCGAGTTTGTTATCAGGAGCTCTGTCACGCTCGGGAATCTATAGATGCTCCCAAGGACTCCTTCAACAGGTGGCTCATGGAGCGGAAGGTGTGTGACCAGGGAGGCTGTGACCCTCTCCTTCCGAGCCACTGCTTCCCCGAGATCTCCCGCTCCATGTACGACGAGATCATGAACGACATTCCCATTAAGCTGGGGCACCCCAAGTTCACAGGAGACGCGAGGAAGCAGTTGTCGCGCTACGCAGAGGCAGCCAAGACCATGATTGAGTCCAGGAATGCGTCTCCCGAGAGTAGAAAGGTAGTGAAGTGGAATGCCGAGGATACATTCCAGTGGCTTCGCAGGACAGTTGGTGCTACGTACGATGACTTTCAAGATAGATTAGCTCATTTAAAGGTAAGGGCAATAGATAGATATGATTTTTGTAGAAAATAAGGGCCTATCATACGGGAGCAGTAGCGATCTGTAATAATCTTCCCCCTACTAGCATTTCCATATGTTTGTTTTGATTTGTTGTTGTGTTTTTGCCCTTTTATATTTGTCTTCATAAGCCATTTATTGCTCATGTGTGCAACACTGACATAAGTATTGATTTCCAGCAGTCACCTGCTGTAGCATCATGACTTATGTAAGATTTAAAAAAAATCAAAATAAAACGCCAACTTTGTTTTGTATTTGTTCTTTCAATGATTTAAAATAATTATAAAATATAATTTTTTCAGCGTCAGTGTCAGCCACACCTCACAGAGACAGTAAAGGCTTCAGTGGAGGGGATCTGCTTGAAGATCTACCACCTGTCAGCTGAGTATTCCCGCAAGATCCGAGAGAAACACAGCGCTTTACTTAAGGAACATGGTATAGCAGAGTTGACCGCACCGCAGCAACAAGCAGCATTACGGAAGGTATTGAGGATGTTTCAATTCTATTTATAAACACATTGGCTGCGGTGTACGCATGTTTGTGCATTTCAGAAACATATGTTGTGGTGGTTTTCACATTTTTGTGACTTTCGGTTACCTTAAACTTCTTGTCATGTTTGTTTTCCTAGCGGATAGGTGTCACAATATTATAAAAATATTATCGATAGAAAGTATTATAAATTAATTTTAAACAAAGACGACAGGTGCTTCGTTTTATTTATACACAGTGTAACAGAACTCGATGCGCAAGCAAATCTACATCGCTTTTTGTAATTTTATTTATAACAAATCTCGACCATGTTGTCATTTGGTGCGGGCCGATTGAATGAAAACTCCATCGGTTTACTTGTACAGCTAGTTTATTTATTTCCAGAATAGTTATTAGTCGATACATTGGCGAGATTTCTACAACATGGTGCTGGCTGGGTGGCGCTCTCTCAAGGTATAAGGGACGATGTCGTACAAGTGGCGATCATAGGAGAACACACTGTTTTGTCGGCCAGCAGCATCTCAGAACCCATCTACCACCATCGATTTGTGTTGCCCGCGCATAGAGCAGAGGCAAATTCTGACAGCAGCGTTATATAATTTTATCTTGTACCATCTCCCATATTCCCGCCATTAGTTGCTAGTGATTGTGTTTGAAATTGTATTCCTTCTGTTAAGGTTTGGTGTTACCCGGTGCAGTTTGCGATTCCCTCGCCCCGCCCGCCTCTAGTGGACCATTACCTGGATAGAGAACAAGCCATGTTGAGGTACCAGAATGATACCCTGGTACTCAACGGATTGCACCTGCAGAAATTGGTAAGAAATATAATATTCTTAATTTTAAAAATTTAAGTTTCCTTAGTTGAGAACTTTGGGACCCGAATCAGGCTTCAACTCAACTTATTTTTTACTGATTTCATCTTCGGAAGCTCAAATTTGCTTCTAATTCCACTACTCTCAAATTTGCAGGGCTGCTTTTTACAATACATGCTCAAAATAATTTACCTTATATCTGTCACGATCCAAATTAATGTATATGGCATACATTTTTCCCCTAATAAGAGGGTTAACTAACTAACTAACTAACCATCACGCCATTTCCCCGAAGGGGGGTAGGCAGAGAGGATAGAACGCCACATCTCTCTGTCCTGGCATACTTCTCTTGCTTCCTCCACATTCATACATCTTTTCATGCACGCACGTCGATTATTCCGACTTCTTACATGCCCACTTTCAAGCACTTGTTTTACTTGATCATGCCATGTCTTTCTCGGCCTTCCTCGACTTCTACATCCAGGCACAGTCGCATCGTATATTTTTTTAGCCGTTCTTTCATCATCCATTCGCTCTACATGACCGAACCAACGTAAAAGACCTTTCTTAATTTTGTCAATAATGCTTATATCTCAGCCTTGCATTCTGCTCTAATTTCAACATTAGTGCACCTATCATACATAGTTTTACCACACATTCGCCTGAGAGATCGCATTTCAACTGCATTCAATTTACTTTCATCCTTATTTTTCCAACTCCACGCTTCGCTTCCATACATAAGGGTTGGTACCAGAACTCCATTATGCACTGCCAATTTAGTCTCTTTTGATAAGCATTTATTAGATACTACCGACTTTAAGGCACCATTAATTCTGTTACCGGCACTAACCCTTCTTTCAATGTCCTTGTCCATATTTCCATCACTTGTGAACATGCTTCCCAGATATACAAATTCTTCCACCTGTTTCAAGCTATCGCCATTTACTACAATCTTACACTTAGCCATATTTTTATTTCTTTCAAAAACCATCACATTCGACTTTTCCACATTCATTAATAGATCACTCTCCTTGCACACATCGTAAACCTTTGTAACCAAGGACTGCAATTCTTCTTCGCTATCAGCAAGAAGCACTGCGTCATCGGCGTACAAAAGGCAGCTAACAATCATACCACTCATTCTCGCTCCCACGCCCATATTTTTCAACTCTTTCATACATTTATCCATGTATATGTTAAACAACCATGGTGACATCACACATCCCTGTTTGACTCCTTTAGCGATGTCAAACCACGGTGTGAATGACCCATTTACCCTTACACACGCTACACTGTCTTTGTACAAAGAAGCAATAGCGCGGACAAGGTTGTCATTCACTCCATACTCAGATAAGACCATACATAGCTTTTTCCTATCAACACGATCAAATGCTTTTGCAGGTCAACAAAAGCGCAGAAAAGCTTCCGTTTTTCGCCAAAAACTTCTCCGACAAATTGCGTAATGCAAATATTTGATCCATACATCCTCTGCCATTCATAAATCCACTCTGAACATACCATATTTTATCCTTAGTCACATTTCTTACTCTCTCAATCAGTATTCTTCCATATATTTTGCCAACAGCGCTTAAAAGGCTGATAGCTCTGTAATTCCCGCACTCAACCTTAGAACCCTTTCCCTTGTATAATGGCATAACCACAGCTCTCCTCCAATCAAGTGGAGTGCTGTGCTCCGTTAGACACAAGTTAAAAAGTTTATGTAGCCATGTGAGAATTATTTTACCACCCGACTTAATAAACTCTGCTGCAACACTATCATAGCCTTGCGCTTTACCATTCCGCATACATTTGACAGCCCTGATAATTTCTTTCATACTAATCGGGCTTTCTTCATCATTTGCATTCAAACATAGCTCAGGTAATGTTGATACACCGCCCGAGTTACCGGTGTGCGATTCGTACACTTCCTCAAAGTTTTCCTTCCATCTGTCCAATCTCACTTGTTATCATTTTTCCATCCTTAGCCTTAACAACTGTCATACGTCCACTTTCACTGCTATTCCGCGACTTTTTCACCGCCTTCCAGAAAACTTTGTTATTTTCGTGGAAATTGTCACTCATTTTCATTCCTTCCTCTTCATTCAATTTTTTTTTTTCGTTCACACACACCCTGTTTAACCTTCTTGTTACATTCACTATACACACATTTAGCAAAAACATATTCACTCGTATTCCGTTTATTGACAGCAAGCAAATTTATCCACGCATTCTTCTTTTCTTTTACGAGTTTTTTGACTTCGTCGTCCCACCACGCATCACCTTTCATCTCCCATCACCTTTCATTCTTTCCTCCTATCGTTGTCACAAATTCCCACATTCTTTCGCCGCCTCAACATACTTGTTTTCATAAATTCCCACATATGTCTTTTATACCCAAACATTCAAAAATCTTCCTCGTTTAGTCCCCTATGACTCACCGATCTTTCAAAATTATGTCTTATGTCAGCGTTTTGCAGTTTTTCAACTTTGACCCTAGATGGAGCCTGAGGGTTGTTATTTTTATATTTGTTTTAATACCCTTCTTACATCTTGGCTATCCATGTAGTTCTTTTTACATTCCCAACCCAATATCTCAATCAGAACAATATTGTGTGCCGACGCACATAAAACTTTATCATGATAAGAATAGTGGCCGGTCACAATTATTTCAAGGATTTGCCGCAGTTCTGAAGTAACGTAATAGTATGGAGTAATTTGTTGTTTTCCAGGAGCACCTATACAGGTATAGTTGTTTCGACGACAAGAAATTCGAACTGTTTTCTGGCGCGGGTGTGGTGCCTGAGCAAGCGCTATGCCGCGTTCCTGGGCTCTACGGGGCCCACGTGTGACAGCCACGTGACGCAGTCCTCGCTGCCCGTCACGGTGTTCGAATGCCTGCATAAGATGTTCGGTGTCACCTTCGAGTGCTTCGCCAGCCCGCTCAACTCGTACTTCCGCCAGTACTGCTCGCCTTTCTCCGACACTGACAGCTACTTTGGTTCTAGAGGGTGAGTATTATTTTGGTTAAACTAAACGGACAACGATAGACTTGTGTGGGATTTTTTTCTGTAAATACAGTAAAATAAAACAAAAAATTCAAAATCTCAAGAAAATTTTTATATGTAGACTTATTTTAACGTGTATTTTATTTCTCGGATTATCTGAAATGAGAGAAAGCAGACGAATTAATATAATTGAGTTATTAAACTAACCATCAAATTATAAATGCATTTATATCCGATTGCAACAAAAATATTTAAAGTTAAAGTCAAGGCTAAATTCAAATAATACTTTCTTTCATGTCAAAATTGGTTACAAAAGGAACTATTATTTAAATCTAGCCTTGACGTTAACTTTAACTTTTGTTGGTGCAACCGGCCCTTAGTGGTTTTCTTTTGTAGCTGATATTGACTTGATATTCTTATCATTAAGTAATGTTTGAATCGCACTGAATTATGTATAATGCCGCAACCCATCCATGGAGGAATATGTATGATGTATGACTAATAAATGTATATTGCTCAGGCCATTTCTGGACTTCAAGCCGGTGTCGGGGTCATTCGAGGTGAATCCTCCATACTGCGAAGAGTTGCTGGAGGCGAGCATCCGCCACATGGAACGGCTGCTGTCGGAGTCTGCGGAGCCGCTGAGCTTCGTGGTGTTCCTGCCCGAGTGGGGCCCGCAGCCACAGGGGGCGCTGCTGAAGCTGGAGGCCTCGCACTATAAGAGGAAGCAGATCGTGGTGCCGGCGCAGGAGCATGAGTACCGACACGGATTCCAACATGTCATGCTCAAGTAGGTCACAGTGCCGTGAACAGAAACTGACTGTCACAATACACAAATGGTATCATTTTATGAAAATTGTCAAACAAAATATCCATCCAGCGGTTTTTTAAAATAAGGCCTAATTTGTATGGCGCTCTTCAACCGGCGCGCACACTTGCCCGATCGTTTCATCGGGCGATAGCTTTCTCCATCGTAGTATTGCAGCAATAATAATTTTCTATTGACAATATTGTTCAACATTTTTTGCGATACTGTTGTCGCTCTCTTATCAAAAGTCGTTTATTAACTGGAAAATCATTGAAGAGCAGATGGCGATGTTCTCTAGTGTTGATCATCACAAACTGATGTTTTGTTGATTCAGTGTGCGCGCTTAGAATCCCAATGACTAAACTATCCGCCCCATAGAAAGTCTCACGCGGGGTACCTTAACGTATTTTTCACAAAAATT